>JAVXUP010003021.1:0-91931 GCA_033070095.1 Escallonia herrerae | reverse complement strand
GTAGAGATAATTTTGGGGAGATCTGTAAGGACCTTTTAGAAATCAAATTATGGTGCTTAGCCATCGCATGATTTTAAAATTGTTCAGAGTTTAAATAAGGCCTGGCAGAGCCCTTGATTTGAGTCCATTGGGTCAGTGGCCGGTGACGTGCCTAGCTCGCAGGCCTGCCCGTGGGTTCGGGTCATCACGGGCTCCAGAGTGTGCGGCATTCCGGGGGCTCTGCTCGTAGTGCTCCGGCACGAGGATCTCTCGCTACGGGATGGGCTCGATGCCATCGCCGACTCAATCAAACTGCGGGATGGGCTGGCGCCATCGCCGGCTCAATCAAACTACGGGATAGGCTGGATGCCATCACCGGCTCAATCAAACTGCGGGATGGGCTTGATGCACTCGCCGGCTCAATCAAACTACGGGATGGGCTTAAAGCCATCGCCGACACAATCACCGGGGGCTCCGGCCCTCGCAGCAGGATGGGCTCACACCCCTGAAGCCATCGTCGGCACAACCTTAAAGCCATCACATCACACTTGCAGGGAGCTCCGACACGAAGACTTCACCGCAACGGACTCTAAGCACTGAGCGGCGACCATGCCCACTCATGTTGCTGTTGATCGTCGACACCACCAGGGCAATGACCCCCGGGTCACTCCGGACGGGAGCAGGTCCTCGGAGGGCATGCGCCTAGTCCGCCTGGCAGTTGGCTACAGGGGCAACCCTCACCGCTGTCAGGTTCTCTGCGCGTCTCTTGACGCACCTTGTGGGATTCAGTAAGGGCTTGGACTGGTGGCTGGGGCAACGGGCTACTCTGACCATGCTACCGCGGCATGATCAGTCTCCTCAGACAGGCAGAGAGATGTTGCAAGGGCAGGGCAGCACGAACTCGGGGACCGGCAGTCCAACGGAGAATCAGTACTTTGGACCCTCCCTGGCGACGTGTCGCTCCCAGGGGGTGACACATGTCAACTTATGACACATCCACATTTTTGCCTATAAATAGTGGACTTTGGAGCTTATTCAAGGATCTTTTTCTCATTTGGACTTTTCACTTTCTCTCTCTAAAAAGACATTCTCTCTGGAATTCTAGTGAGAGAAACACATTTGGACCTTGGTCACCAGACCCTTGACGCTGCACCCTTGACACGGACTGTCGACCGTCGGCCTTGTTCGTCGTCGCCCTGCCTGCGCGGCTCTGCCAGCCCTCGCGACCTGTCTGGGGAGCCTTGCTCTCAGCCCTTACTCCGTCCTTGTTGTCTCCTACTTTGTCTACCTGGAAGCTGACTCAGACTGCATCCTTTGTGGCACCTCCACGTAGCAGCGAACCCCTTTTCTCGATCAACATTTTGGCGACTCCGCTGGGGAGGTGAGCATCGTGTTGCAGTCTGCTGCACTTAGGCATCATGCCTATGCAACGACGAGTTACGAGGGCTACCAGCCAGAGCCTTATCCATCATGTGCAAGAAGAGGACCACCCGGGTGAGCAAGAGGGGACTAGTGCCCTGCGTCCCCAAGGCCATCCCGCATCTGACGTGCAAGTTGCAGTCAATGCGGCCATTCAGCAGTTCACTCCTACTATAGCCAGCATACAAGACTCGCAGGCCACTCTCATGATCGCCATGAAGGAAATGCAAAAATCCATGCAGGCATGGCCTCACAGCAAGTTATTCCACCTGTCCAACCTGCAGGACCTGGGTCGTCCCCTAACGTCGCCCAGGCCCCAATGTCTCGACCACTGCCGCCTCGACCTTCCAGACCCCTGGCAGTGGGGCTCGCAGCATCCTCCCTGCCTATAGCTGGCACGCTGCATCCCACGATGCCATCACACAGACCGCAGCCGGACCTAGGACCAGTGCTGCAGCAAGTCATCCATGTTATTGCACCTCAGCATCTACCGGCCAGAAGTTCTTCTGAAACTCATGAATCCATCGAGATGGAGCCTAACCCTACCTAACAGAGCAACATCAAACAACCGGCCAAGTGGTGGACATATCTCACCCAACCACCCATGTTGCCGCACACGTGCCTATGGCAACACCTGCCCTGTATCATCCTCCTGCTCCCCCAACTTATCAAGTTGCACCGTCGGGGGGCTCGGGGGCTCGTGGAGCCCTAGCCAGCCATTAGCCTCTAGTTGGCCAAGATGAGCCACTCCCTCATTATGTCTCCAAGGCCGACTTCGATGCACTCCTCCGCTGGCTGTCACAGCAGTCTGCACCCGGCTCGTTAGCGTGACTGACAGACCGTGCACCGTATGCCAACGAGATGGCCACCGTACCATACCCGCTCAGATACAAGCAACCTACTTTCGTACTCTTTAACGGGCGTGAAGGCAATGCCTGTGAGCATTTGACAAGATTCGTCGACTCATTGGAACAGTATGGCCCATGCGATAGTTTAAAGCTGAGGGAGTTTCACAAGTCCCTCACGTGCTTGGCATACACTTGGTATCATCAGATCCCCGCAGGGATAGTCCATTCTTGGAATGAAATGGCCCAACTATTCTTGGACAAATTCCACTACGAAGCTGAACGCGTCACCATAGTGGACATCGCCAGCATACGCCAGAATCCCGGCGAAGACTTAACCAAATATGTGCACCATTTTCACCTTAAATGCCTCAAGTGTACAGATTTCAGTAAAGACGAGACGTTGGTTCCCATATGCATCAAAAACATGAACGACATCTACCGGGTACACATCGAGAACTTGCAGTTGAAGTCTTGGGGGCACCTCAAGGAAGCGGCCCGACGTACTTACGAGACGGTCGGCCCCGTCAAACCGTGGAAGCCTCGCCTACAGAATGCACTGCTGGCCTCGACGAACATACCTAGTACTCAGCGCAACAGCAACATCACCAACCATAACAACATCAACAACTACGCTGGCTCCAAGCGTCCGCTCCCGGATAGAGACCAACGCCCTGACAAACGAAGACAAAAGGAGACTCCCCCTGCCTTTCCATGCGATCTGAACACGGTGAAAGAACTCTTGACAGAATGGGTTGTCAATGACCGCAACTTCAGATTGCCACCTGTGCGGATCCCCATCACAGACGAAGAAAGAACCCAGCCCAACTACTGTCCCTTCCATCAAGCCCTTGGCCATCCTCTCCAAAACTGCAACGCACTGCGAACTATCTTTGCAAGAAAGGTCGCGTCAGGCAAACTACAGTTACGGAAGAACAACGATGTGCGTAAGGACCCTTACCCAAACCATGGCAACAACAATCGAGGGCATCAGGTGCTCATGGCCGTTACTGACCACGCCGAGTCTCTAGTCCCTGAAGCTCCTGCAGAGATCTCTCCTATGGTCACACCTTGTATACCTTCCGCTCTTCAGCCAGCGTCCTCAGTCGGACAGATGTGGAAAATCAAAAGCTTTTTTTGATGAAATGGGGTTTTCACCCGCGGCACGGACTTACCTCTCAAACTGTCTGATCGAGGTCACCACAAGCCTCGGTCCTGAATGTTTCGCTGCCCAAGCCGAACTCAGACATGTCCCTTCTACCACATTCATTTTCTCGAAAGAGGACTCGCCACCAATTGAACACCACAACCGACCGTTATACCTTGAATGCACTGTTAACGGCACAGGCTTTCGTCGCGCCTTAGTAGACTGCGGCGCCTCAATCAACATCATGCCTCTCATCACCTTGCAGCGAGCCGGCATACCACCAAGTAAGATCATCCGTGACCCCATCAAGATTACTGGCTTCGGGCAGGGCCCCCAGTCCACCCTCGGCCACATCACTGTCAACCTCATGGTCAGAACTGTCCGTCGTGACACCACTTTTCATGTGATAGACAGTGAGTCCTCCTTCCACCTTTTACTTGGACGACCTTGGATTCATGTTAACAAGGTTGTCCCCTCAACGTACCACCAATGTGTAAAACTGGTGGCCGGTCCTGTGGGACACGAGGTAGCAATAACGATCCCCGCAACCAGGGCACCCTTCGAATGTGCCGAGTCTTACTTCGCCGAGGCCTTCTTCTTCACTGAGCTCGCCACGGATGGTGAGAATGCCACTCACATCCATTCCACCAAATTGCCAGATTGGGACGAGCTGTGTGGGAACAAGCCTCCCAAGTCCAAGTCCAAGTCCGAATTCAAGAAAAGTAACAAGAACAAAGCATCAGCTCCAGCGCCGCCACCCGTGGTCTTGACCAATTCTCCGCCTTCATCCCCCAAGTCCAAAAAGCACAAGTCTGAACCTACCTTCTGACGCATCGTCAAAGACGGGAAAGTGATCTACCAGTTGTGACGGTGTACGGGGGTCCCAGGTGGTTCGTCATCTGACCCCCTCAATCCTGACCCGACCACGGAAACAGAATGGTGCTGTGCTGCCGAGCATTGCCCGCCAGACCCCGAACTTACCCCGGGCACTGCGCCACCCTGCTATGAAGACGGCCCTCGACCGCAAGCCGAAGATCTCAAAGAAATTAACCTGGCTGACCTGGGCGAGGAACCTCGACTGACATACATTGGCACAAAACTCCCCCCAGGCCAAAAAGAGGAATTGGTTACCCTCCTCCGTGAATATCACGATGTATTGGCATGGAGTTACAACGAGATGCCTGGGTTGGATCCCGCCTTGGTAACGCACGATCTCAACATCGCTACCGGATTCAGCCATGTCCGACAACATCGATCGATCTTTTGCCCCGAGCTCGAATTAAAGATCAAGCAAGAGATTGAGCGACTTCTACAAGCCGGCTTTATCGAGCCAATTACTCATCCCATATGGCTGGCTAATGTTGTCCCTGTCCAAAAGAAGAATGGCCAAGTCCGTGTTTGTATTGACTTCCGCGACTTGAACAAAGCGTGCGCCAAAGATGAGTTTCCACTGCCCAATATTGACATGCTTACGGAAGCTGCCGCAGGACACGAGACCTTGTCCTTCATGGATGGCTTCGCCGGCTACAACCAAATTCGAATGAATCCGGACGACTGTGCCAAGACAGCCTTTCAGACTCCAATGGGTAACTTATGTTGGAAGGTCATGCCCTTCAGTCTAAAAAATGCGGGTGCTACTTATCAGCGGGCCATGACCGCCATCTTCCATGACATGATACACCATACCGTGGAGGACTACGTCGACGATCTTATCATCAAGTCCAAGAAGGAAAGTGATCATCTCACGGACCTTCGAGCAGTCTTTGATCGTTGTCGACAATACAGCATGCAGATGAATCCGTTGAAATGTGCCTTTGGAGTCTCCTCCAGCAAATTCCTTGGCTTTTTGGTCAGTCGACAGGGGATCGACATTGACCCTTCTAAAGCTGCTTCTATCCAAGAAATACCCCGGCCCAAGAGTGCCAAATAGTTGAAGAGCTTCCTCGGCAAGGTTCTTATCTCCGCCGATTCATCCTTGCCCTGGCCAAATTATCACGTCCTTCCGGCACTTGAAGCACAAAGTGCACCGTGGAATTGGGGGGCGCCCCAACAACAAGCATTCAAACAGATCAAGGCGGTCCTCATGTCACCACAGACTATGGTCGTGCCTCAGTGGGGTGTTCCACTCTTGCTTTACCTAACCTCCACCCCTAGGTCCGTGGGGGCCTTGTTGGCCCAAGAAGTGGACGGGGTGGAGCGTCCAGTTTATTACCTCAGCCGGCCAATCAAGGGACCCAAAGCCAACTATTCTGAGCTCAAGAAGCATTGCTTCGCCTTGGTCTACGCCTCGCAAAAGTTCAGGCACTACTTCTTGTTGCACCAAATCATGCTTGTCACCAAGGCTGATCCACTATGATACATGCTCACACGCCCTGCCTTGTCTGGAGGACTTACTCGCTGGTTATTACTGTTGGCCGAGTTCGGCCTATCCATTAGAAATCCTACAGCTCTGCGGAGCCAAGCACTTGCAAATCTCCTAGCCTTCAGATCAATTACCTGAGGAAGAGACAACCCTGATCTCTGACATAGATGAATTATGGACACTTGAGTTTGACGGCTCAGCCACTAGCAAAGGTCCTGATAGAGCTCCCCTCTTGCAAGGGGGCACCGGTATAGTCCTTCGCAATCCACAGGGTGTTTACCACATCCCTATCCTTCAAGCTTGCATTCCCGGTATCCAACAATGAAGCTGAATATGAGGCCCTTATCATCGGCCTCATGCTAGCTACCAATATGGGGGCTAAATCATTATGCATAAGGGGGGACTCAAACTTGATAATGAAATAGGCTGACGGATAGTTCGCTGTCAAAGAGCCAGCTTTGGCACCTTATCGTGCCCTGGTACAAGACTTGGAGGGAAGACTTGGCCATGTCCAATATGAACATCACAACAGGTGCCATAACTGACATGCAGACAACTTGGCCATGATCGCATCAAAGATTGAGTTTGACGGTGAACGACAAATGCTAACCATCATCAGAAGGACCGCACCATGCACAACATTGAATTTAGTCCCAAAAGACACTACTGCCGGTGATTGGAGGCAGCTAATCGTCGACCAACTTAGGGTGCCATCTCTTGCGTCCGCCTCCACCCTCACGAATTTCTTGATGTTGGGAGACGTCCTGTACAAACGATGTCCCGGAGGCACTCTGGCCAGATGCTTGGCCCTGATAGAAGCAAAGCATAAACTACAACTCGGCCATCAGAAAATGTTGTGGCCTCGACGGCCCCCCTTTGTACCGTCACCTCCAGCGCATGGGCCTCTTTTGGCTGTCCATGGCCAATGACGCTTCAGATGCACAGCGGGATTGTTCAGAATGCCTATATGCGCCAGATAGCACGAAAGCGCTTGTCATTAACGTCGAGGGTGACTGGCATAAGCCTTTCCTACAAATACCTAACTCATGGGATCCTACCGCCGGACCGCGGCTCGGCACGATCTGTCAAGCGCCAATCGGTCAGATATTTTGTGACAGAAGGCAAATTATTTGGCAAAGGGTTTTTGGGGTGCACCCTACGATGCTTACAAGGTGCCTCGACCGTGGAAGTAATTAATGAAGTGCACAATGGTGCCTGTGGGGAGCATCAGGGATCGCATAAGCTGTACGCAGAATTGCTAAGGTTAGGGTACTATTGGCCGACCATGGAATCCGACTCCATCTCTCATGTCTGGCAATGCCAACCCTGCAAGAGACATGCTGACAGAATGCACACCCCAACATCCAATCTTCGTATGATCGTGGCCCCTTGGCCATTTCACTCTTGGGATCTTGACCTTATCGGCCCCATACATCCGCCGTCGAAAGGCCTCATATGGATCATGGTTGCGACGGAGCGTTTAACAAAGTGGGTCGAGGCCATACCTCTGTGCAAAGCCACGGGAGGCGCCATTGCCAACTTCTTGCGCGACCACATCATCTGTCGTTTCAGCATCCCCCAATGCATCATCTCTGACAACGGCACGCCATGCATCAACCGGGATGTTCGGACTCTCATGGAAGCACACGAAATCAATCACACCACATCAACCCCTTACTTTCCACAAGGCAATGGTCAAGCTGAAGCCTCCAACAAAACCATGTTGCGTGTTTTGTCACGCATGGTTCATGACGCAAGCGGCTCTTGGTCCGAAAAGTTGAGCCATGCCCTTTGGGCTTATAGAACTTCCAGACACATAACCACGAAGGCCACACCCTTCTCCCCTATCTACGGGGACGAGTGTGTGGTACCAGCCGAGGTCGCAGTTGCCTTGGCACGACTAGCCCTCAGCAGCGGCCTCGGGGAGGAGGAAACCAGAATGATGACCTTTGAAGGCCTAGATGAAAAAAGAGCCAACGCCATGTGCCGAATGAAGAAACACCACGAACAGCTTGTCAAAGCCTATGGGAAAACTGTCAAACCCCGCTCCTTTGTGGAGGGCGACCTTGTCCTCCGAGCCGCCAAGCATGTGCGAGCCAACCTGTCAGCCCCTAAATTCACACCCAACTAGGAAGGGCCACTTGAAGTGCATACGGTTAGAAGAAATGGCTCCTACCTCCTGCTCAACCCAGATGACGGACGGCTCACGGCCCCTGTCAACGGTCGCTACCTAAAGAAATACTATGCGTAACCAGTTGCAACTTGTTCCTCACGACCTACCACACACAGTTTAGAACGCTTACACAGCATTTTGTTGTATATACACGCATATCCTGACTTGTAACTCTTGTTGCTCATTACAAGTTTCTTTTATGAAGCAGTGCTTTAATCCGAGCACTATCCATATGCAGTCTGTTCGCTACACATATATTTATGCTTAGCCTGCCCTTTTTTTACTCGCTCCTAGTCACTGAGCTGTTTGCCCTCGACGGAAAAAGGGGGGAACACCAATGGATAACCATCAGACATAAGACATTCGACAATTGTAACAAAATAACAAGAGCGCTATGCACCCACAACAAATGACAATAGGACAACACACAGCCATGCTCATGATGCCAACAAGAAAAATAAATGTACATATATAAAGTTTTTCAGCCACTATCAGGCGCTGTTTATACATCAATCCATCGTAAGCCCTACAGAAAGCTAGATAACAGCAATGCTACCGGATGAGAGCTAAACGCCTCCAACGTGTGACGTTGATCCTGCAGCGATGACCATCTCACCTCGAGCTCGGCTTGCCGCCTCAGACGCTCAGCCTCTCGAACCTCCACATCAGCATGTCGCCTCTGCAGGTCACTCAGCTGTCTCTATAGCTCGGTCAGCTGCCTCTCTATCTCCACCACCTCCCTGTCGATGATGCCCAACTCTCCACTAATCTCTGACCGCTCCACCTCTAGCCCTGTGCACCGCCTCTCGAGTAGCACCTCCGCTATCTGCACCAAGGCCATCCTCTCCCCCATGGCACTGCCCTCGCTCCTCGACCTCAAGAAATTAGCCATCCAATCCAATTGCAAGCCTAGAGAGGCAAACAACGCAAACTCTCTCAGCGAACGCTCAATGAACGCTGTCGACCAGCCCATCACAGGAATACTCGCAAAGGGCAGTAACCACTCTACGAACCCTGCATACACCCACATCTGCAGCACTGGGTTCTCTACAGTCACTCCCTCAAACGTCTGCGGGTACGCCGCCTTCACCAGCTCTAATCGGCGCACTGTCTCAGTGGGCAGCTGGAGGCTTTCCCACGATACGACATCAGCCTACCCACTCGACGATCCCCTACTCTCTTCACTAACCACTGCACCACTCCTCACTGCCACAGGCCTCTCCCGCACTCCACCTACTGCTTGTGCACCGACGGTCATCGAGTGCATTGCCATCAATGTCGCCCCCACCTCGACAGCTGACCCCGACGACGTGTCCTGCTAACGCTACGCAACATGCTGTGCCGGAATCTCTGACTCACGAGCACGGGGTGCCACCATAGGCTCCAGCTCCACCGGATCTTCCCGCTCAACCCCCATAGCCTTCGCCTTTGTGCCTGTCCACCAGTAGCCACTGGCATCAAATATCAGTGACATCGACCGCTCCACCATACACCTCATCCACTCTCTCCTCAACACCCGGCAGCGAGCTCACCCTGCCACTCATGCCAGCCCCCGACATATTAATCGCCTCCGACTCACCCTCGCCAGCCGGCTCATCTACCTCAACCGCCACCACCTCCTCTGCCTCCATAGCCACACCCATATCACCAACTCCTTCCATCGTCTTCTCCTCGTACTCCTGTCAAAAGACCGTCAGTTGTCAGTACGTCAACTCTTTTTATTATGATAACAAAGACTTAATCAAAAGGACGAAATGTAATGTAATAGTAACAGCTAGTCTTACCTCAACCGCTGGCTTGTCTGATGCCTCCCACGGCCTCTTCGACCCTGCCAGGCGTGAACCCAAAGTGCCTGCACTCGCCTGACGAGCACTCTCCATCATACTCACCCGAAGCGCCGACAGCGGCCCCTTGCCGGCCCCTGGCACTCGCGATGACGGCACCGCCGGCTCCTTTCCACAGTCCTCCCTCAGAGTCTCATCCTCAGACCCTTCGCCCTCCTCGTTCGGCTCCTCGTCTGGATCTCTCTCAGAGCCCCCGACAGCACTTCCTGACACTAGCGCCAGCATGCCAGCCTGCCTCGCAGCTGTCACCGATATCAAACTTAGTGCCCGGTCACATGCAAACACATCCACCAGACGACGTGTGCCCGATGGCTTTGCCAACCACTCTGCCTAACTCGCTCACAGTCGCTCCCACCACTGTGCATACCCCATGGTCATTGCCCCTGCTACCGCTATCCTCGGTCGCCTCCACTCTGTCACCGGTGCCGGCCAGTCACGGACTCTATCATACCGCGTGTACCCAAACGCGGTCGTCACACTCCATGGGTCACGGTATCCACATGGCGGCTCCAAGTCATAGCCGAACGTCAGCGATAATAGATCTGGGCTATACTGGGCCACGTAATACAGGTTCTCGTGGGCTTCCCGCCATCGTCAATCAGCACCGAAAGCCAACCCAAAAAATAAGCCAGCAAGAGCACAACACCCACCGGTGCCAAGGACCCCTTCTTGGTCAAGTCCCTCGTCATCTCCTGTCCATGCAACCAGGGGGTACTCCGTACGACGAATGCATATCTCTGTACGGCCCCTCCAGGCACACCTAGCGAGAATCTATCAGTCGTGACAGTGGACAATCAGGCCTCTTGATGCCCGACCATGCAAATGTCTGTGATCCGCCACACCACACCGCCACCTCCTGTGACCTGCCACCATGCGTCACCGTCCTCATCGTTGGTATCGGGTGCTGCCACGGGAATCCTACCAGACTATAATCCAAAAAACACTCGTACAGGTACCTCATCGTTGATACCCTCATGCGACCGCTTCACGTCATTCACCAGCTGATCCAGACGTGAGTACATGGTGCCCAGATACACAGGGGCTAGCCCGACGCATCTCCCCTGCGCCATCCGTATCTCCAGGGGGATCACCCTCGGAGAAATGCCATCCTCCGGCATCCCCTCAAACACAAACCTGCAAGCAGACAACAACACATTATATGCGATGTCAAATAAAGTCAAGCACAAATGCAATCTATGGAAAAGTACGATTCTCACCTCGACAAGAACATCGTCAGGAAGGCCACCATCTCATACCGCTCGTCCTTGTGATACGGCCCCATCACAAAGTGAGCAGCAGCGCCCAATCTCTGCCCCGACCTCGCCTGCGTTGTGCCATAGAACAGTCGGAGCCATCCACCGTATGTCCCCTTCCGGTGCTGCTTCGTCTCCGCTAAGATGTCCAGCAACTACGTCTGCAGCAAGCACTCATCACCACTAAGCCGCGTCACATGCGCGTCCAATTCTCCCTGCATCGGCAGACCCATCAGCATCATCATGTCCAACAACGTCGGCCCGATCTGTCCGAACTCAGTCACAAAGGTATGTGTCTGAGTGCTCCACCTCGACAGTAGTAGGGTCATCTCGGGCGTATCCCTATACAACTCCAGACCCCTCCCTGTAATGTCCACCGCCGGCAACAACCCCAACCTCTGTAATAGTGCCTCCCACTGCGGCGTCTCCACCATATGCTGACACCAGAAGTCCCACCCAATTGGCATCGCGCCATGCCCCTTGAACACTATAGGTGCCCACGGTATATCTTCCCTCTCCACCAACAACCCCGGCATGTATCTCAGCGACATCACAGGCGCCTCCTCCCAGTTCAGAGCACGCACATATGGTGATGGCGCCCATGGCTCCTCTCCTATTGACGGATCGCTCCACAGCACTGTAAAAGTTCCATCGGCCACCCGGATAGCAAGCTCCCTCCATAACTCATGGTCAGGTACTTACGACACTACCCCCTTTACTCCCAGCAATGTGTTCGTCGTGTCTGGATCCGGATCGTACGACCTCGCTCCACCGTCATGAAATGACAAAGGCACGACCATCTCACCACCCGGCATAACTCTAGTCTCATCTGTCAGTGACTCAGCCACGGGTTCTGTCGTCATGACCCTTGATGGTTGTGATGCACTAGCCGCCGTACCCCGTGGCTTTGCAAACATCTTCTGCTTAACTTTTCTCGGAACATGCATCGGCTCGATGGGCACGGCCCTCGTTCTACCCAATGACCTCGATGACCCCCGTGCGAACGACTCCCCTGGCTGGCTGACCCCCGGTACGGCCGACCCCCATCCCCTTCCTCCTTCCTCTCTTCCGTCCCTTCCCCCTCTTTCCCCTAATGAGGCCGACCCCTTGGGCTAGCCGACCCCTCGTGCGGCCGACCCACTTCCCCTTTCCTTTCTCTCCTCCCTTCTTTCCCCCGTCCTCTCTTCTTTCCCTCTCCCCACCTATGCAGACCCCCTGGCTACGCCGACCCCCATCACCGGCCAACCCATCGGCCACTTGCTTGCCTTCTCTCACGATCTCTCATTTTTCTCTCTTCTTCTCTCTCTCTGGACTAATGAGGTGCAAATGATTTTTTTAACTCCCCTCCCCCCCTTCACTATTTATAGGGGAAGGTCAACTAAAAAAAAAACTCTATTTTTATGCGTGCGGCGCCCACTCGGGATACCCCTCTGTGCACACCACACGCAGGGGCTTATGTTCATACCATATCCTGGTCAGACCCCTGGGGCCCGGTAAGGGACCTGCTTCGCACGACACATCACCTAGTCAACGATCAATTATTTAACGCCATCACCCGGTCAAAGTGCATCTTCTTTCGAGCATCCACAGGCATCACCAATGCAGCGACATCAACACAGTCAAACTATTGGAAAAAAGGCTCGACCCCTCAAGGGGGTCGGCCACCCCTTTCCTAAGGGGGTCGGCCACCCCCTAAGGGGGTCGGCCACCCCCCTCGAGGGGGTCGGCCACCCCTTCCTAAGGGGGTCGACCACCCCTTCTTGTAAAGGCTCGGCCACCCTTTCTCCTCGAGAGGGTCGGCCACCCCTTCCTTAAGGGGGTCGGCTGCCCCTTCTTGTAGGGGGTCAGCCACCCTTTGTCTTGCAAGGGTCACTCCTAAACCCCGACATCACTCATTGCGCTCTCTACAATGCGCGCTAAACACCAATGGTCACATGACGCTCATCACTGACCTTGCGCAATCGTCCCAACGAGAGCATACTATCACAAGTGTATCTCAGCGACGTTCCTTGCTCCGCCTACACGCCATTGTCATGATACGTGCCCCCGACACCAAGTATTGCTCCGTGACAGTCGTCGTAGTGCCCTTGCGCCATTCTTATGATACGTGCCCCCGACACCAAGTATATCTCCGCGACGTTCGTCGCTGCGCCCTGGCGCCATTTTCATGATGCGCGCACCCCACACCAATCATGTTACAGGCCTCCGGGCATTACACTTATTCACCACACCATGCGCTACCGCCATGGACGTGGAACATGCTTTGACCCACTCTCTAGAGTGTGCGGCATTCCATGGGCTCCGCTCGTAGTGCTCCAGCACGAGGACCCCACGCTACGGGATGGGCTTGATGCCATCGGCGGCGGCTCAATCAAACTACGGGTTGGGCTTGATACCATCGCCGGCTCAATCAAACTACGGCATGGGCTGGATGCCATCGTCGGCTCAATCAAACTACGGCATGGGCTGGATGCCATCGCCGGCCCAATCAAACTACGGCATGGGCTGGATGCCATCGTCGGCCCAATCAAACTACGGGATGGGCTGGATGCCATCGCCAGCTCACTCAAACTACGGGATGGGCTGGATGCCATCGCCAGCTCACTCAAACTACGGGATGGGCTGGATGCCATCGCCAGCTCACTCAAACTACGGGATGGGCTGGATGCTATCGCCGGCCCAATCAAACTACGGGATGGGCTGGATGCCATCGCAGGCTCAATCAAACTACGAGATGGGCTGGATGCCATCGTCGGCGCGCAATCGAACTACGGGATGGGCTGGATACCATTGTCGGCCCAATCCAACTACGGGATGGGCTGGATGCCATCGTTGGCCCAATCAAACTACGGGATGGGCTGGATGCCATCAGCGGCTCACTTAAACTACGGGATGGGCTGGATGCCATCGCTGGCTCAATCAAACTACGGGATGGGTTGGATGCCATCGCCGGCTCAATCAAACTACGGGATGGGCTAAATGCCATCGCCGGTGCAATCAAACTACGGGATGGGCTGGATGCCATCGCCGGCACAATCAAACTACGGGATGGGCAATCAAACTATGGGATGGGCTGGATGCCATCGCCGGCCCAATCAAGCTACGGGATGGGCTGGATGCCATCACCGGCCCAATCAAACTACAAACTATGGGATGGGCTTGATGTCATCTCCGGCTCAATCAAACTGCGGGATGATAGGCTGGATGCCATCGCCGGCTTAATCAAACTGCGGGATGGGCTTCATGCCATCGCCGGCTCAATCAAACTGTGACATGGGCTTAACGCCATCGCCGGCACATTCACCTGGGGCTACGGCTCTCGCAGCGGGATGGGCTCACAACACTGAAGCCATCACCGGCACAACCTTAAAGCCATCAGCATCACACTTGTAGGGAGTTACGACACGAAGACTTCACCGCAACGAACTCTAAGCACTAAGCGGGGACCATGCCCACTCATGTTGCTGTTGATCGTCGACACCACCAGGGCAATGGCCCCTGGGTCACTCCGAGACGGGAGCAAGTCCTTGGAGGGCATCGTGCCTAGTCTGCCTGCCAGTTGGCTATAGGGGCAACTCTAACTGCTGTCAGGTTCTCTGCGCATCTCTTGACGCACCTTGTGGGATTCAGTAAGGGCTTGGACTGGTGGCTGGGGCAACGGGCTACTCTGACCATGCTACCGCGGCATGATCAGTCTCCTCAGACAGGCAGAGAGATGTTGCACGGGCAGGGCAGCATGAACTCGGGGACCGGCAGTCCAACGAAGAATCAGTACTTTGGACCCTCCCTGACTACGTGTCGCTCCCTGGGGGTGACACATGTCAACTTATGACACATCCATATTTTTTCCTATAAATTGTGGACTTTGGAGCTTATTCAAGGATCTTTTTCTCATTTGGACTTTTCACTTTCTCTCTCTAAAAAGACATTCTCTCTGGAATTCTAGTGAGAGAAACACATTTGGACCTTGGTCACCAGACCCTTGATGCTACACCCTTGACATGGACTATCGACCGTCGGCCTTGTTTGTCGTCGCTCTGCCTACGCGGCTCTGCCAGCCCTCGCGACCTGTCTGGGGAGCCTTGCTCTCAGCCCTTACTCCGTCCTTGCTATCTCCTACTTTGTCTACCTGGAAGCTGACTCAGACTGCATCCTTTGTGGCACCTCCACGTAGCAGCGAACCCCTTTTCTCGGTCAACAAATTAACACGTGAAGGCTTTGCTTTTTCCTAAAGAGCCTACACAGAGAGAGTGGAATAATTGTCAGGCTTTTCATCTTGTAATAAATCCTTTGCAATAATCGAATTTGGTTGAGCATTCGTATGTTAAACCAGTTATGATTAATGTGTTATTAGTGATTTCCCTTTTTTATGTTTTTGTTTTCCAGTGAATCCACTGAATTTTGCTAGTGAGTTTTTCCAGTGAATTTTGGTTCGTCGTTTTCATTTTTGTTTATCATTACTACTGAAATTCTATGAGAGTTTCCACAGTTGAATATTCTACTATCAGCTTGTTCTGTGGCCTGCATTAACATATACAATCTTCATTCTGTAACTACTTAGATGGGAAAATCAAATCATCTAGTTCATAATGCAAGGCTTGCGTGTAATAGTTAACGTGAGAAATCTCCAAGCAAGAAGAACAAAGGAAACCATATTGCTAAGAATGCAGTTAACTTTGGCAGAAACTAATTTGTGCCTCGAGGGATACGATAAGTGCATGAAACTCTACAACCTTTTTTCCTGTCAATTGTATCTTTTGTTGGGGCTATTCTAAGCAATGCCTTATGCTGCTATGCTGAGATGTTTTTGAAGTACTCATGTGGTGCAATATTCAATGGTTTCTAATTTCTAAAAACCTAGATGGAAGGGAACCCAACACAAATTATATTGATGTATTGCTTACACTTGATTGCACTCTCTTTTACTGTATTGCTGTCTTGTTGTATTGCTGTATTGATCTAACCTTGATGACACTTGATGACACTTGATTACACAAATTGTATTGTTGCATTGCTTGTTGTATTGTAGTGCAATACTATTTTTTACTGATTACACTTGATTTTTGAACATAAATGTCTTGCCAATGAGATATTTGAACAAAAAAGATTGACATGACGATGACATATGCTTTGTTCGCTAGCAAAGACATTGCAACATGTGGTTTTTCAAGTCATATGGTAATTTAGAGCTAGAAGAAAGACAAGTTGTTTCGACATGATTAGATGTTGACATTGAAGTGGCGGCAAAACGCAAAGAAGATTCATCAACAGCAACATTTTATTGTACTTATTATTTTTTTTTGTTAAGAACATGTATGTAACTTGAATAAGGTCATCGTATTGTTTATTGACGTTTTTTGATGATTTTATCGTGTTTATAGTGTTTTCAATTTACATTTAATTTTTGGTATAGGACCATAGGTAGTTTTTACCATTTTTCCTTGCATTGCCCAAACAGCGGAAAATGAGATTCATGAAAATATTTTCAGGAGCCTGTTATTTTTCGGAAAGCATTTTATGGAAAGTATTTCCGTGAAACAAACAGGGCCTAAGATTTCAAACTACCAAACTCAATGAACTTTTTTAAGATGATGATCAGAGGATTTTATTCAAGAAATCAAGAAAGGTTACTCACGCTTACGAGCTTACCCCACTAACATCTCCTCAAGCATGCTAATCATTTTCTGATGGAGATAATGCATGTAATAAAAATACAAGCACTGGACCAACCATTTTTAGTTAGATGGTCTGAACATTGATTTGCTTTTGCAAAGATACCGTTGACAGTCATCTCTTGTAGTTGTTCCTTCAAATGCATTGATAAATAGATACAAATTTATGTAAGAGGTTATCAGCGTCGATAGTTACTGAAACAGTAACCTTGGCATCTAGTTCAACGTAGAGTTATGTGATTCCCAGATGATGGGCCAGTTGGATACCATCAAGAAGGGCCCATCGTTCAGCAGCTATAGTGAACAAGATTCCAAGGTCTCTACTAAAGCCTGCTACCTAATTTCCTCGATGGTCTCATATAAGTCCACCACATCTGGCTGGTTTGGGATTGCCTAAGATGTCCCATCGATGTTGAGTGTGTGGCTGCCTTGAAGGGGTGGTGTCACAACTCGAACCCACGGGTAAGCCCGTAAACTAGGTACGTGACCGGCCGCAGGTCCATTCAAACATTCACCCATGACTCTGTCAGGCCTTACCACAACCTATACTCAAGATTAAATCTAACTTACTAATTTCCAAAATAGTATGATTGACTATTAAAGGTCTCACTTAACATTCATTACTAATCCAATTAAAAACCCTCATTTACATGTCCTTGATCATTACGAAGAAATTCTAGGATACGTAAGCTTCCTACAATAGTTCATCCATGATAATAACTATAAAATTAAAATTCTCAAATCGATAAACACTTCATTATTCTTATGGTTCTCTTCGGGCATCCTTCCCTCGTGTTGCTCGTAAGGATCTGCCTCCCCTAGGTCATCACTTGAAAAATAAGGAATGAGCAAAAGTCCAGCAAATACACAAAACATGTTCTTAAAATAGGTCTGAAGATTTCAAAACATGTCATGGGTTTCCTTTTTCAATTCAAAACTTAATATTACTATCACCAAAATATTCTTCATTATGTATTTATATATATATACACTTGTACAAACGATTCTCAAATCGAAGCATAACATCAAGAAATTTATTTGCATCCATCATAGATAACACAATTTAGGTGTATTGTGATCAGCATACAAGCCTCCCTTGACTAGGGCCCGAGATCCCTCCTATACTTGGGATAAATAATTTTGTGGACGCAAGGGCAAACCACAAGCAACATTACTGTGCATCAACGTACAAGCACCGCTGACCAGGGCCCGAAATCTAGAATTGAGTTTAAATCAATTACTCACATAACAGCCCATGGCATTTTTAACTCAAATTTTCATCAAATGATTTATCAAGAAAACATATGCAGTATAAGTACTTCAAAAACTTTCATCTGATTAAATCATGTATATGTTTATATATTCGCAGATAGAGTATACAGAGGAACATAGTAGGAGTACTTACTTGACTCGACAACTGGTTCAGGTACTTGTTCAAAAGTCGGTCCTAGCTCTAGCCGATCAAAACTTAAATAATAAACTCACGGATGTTATTTATTGCAACTCAAGCATGCCTAGGTGTTAAATTCTCCCAAGTGCATGAAATTACTAAATTATCCCCGATGCTTAACAAGCCATAACACACCCAAAATTTACCCCAAAACACTCTTAATGTAAACCAAACAAATCAGATCCCTCAGACAGTTGAACTTAACAATAACTCCACACCCTCTATAACGCATTAAGTTATCCCAAAATTCATAATAAATTCTTATAAAATGCTTTTAAAGCTTAAAACAACATAGTAAGTGAAAATATGAATTTTTAATATTTTTGAATTAAAATAAATACCAGAAACGCCCATAGATAGCCATAATTGCCTCTAACTGAAAACAAGGTCTCATAGTTTTTATAACATCTTTAAAATGTGTATAAAAATTAAAATCAAAATTTAAGGGGTATCAAAATTATTTTTAAGTTTTTTGTTTGCTAAAATTAATGTGATACGGGATTGATATCAAATCAGCTCTAAAAATCACCAAACTTATACTGAGACATATTTATACTATGAAAACATTATTCTAATTTTTTTAGAACTTTTTCATGAGTTTTAAAGATTCTAAAAAAATTTTAAAAAAAATCTAAACTTGCCAAAATATTAAAAATTTATGTGATTCCAAAAAATTATAAAATTTTGCCAAATCCTAGCTTACCCTAAAGTATCCTATTGTAAAATTTTACTTACTAACTATAACCGTGCACGATCCAAATGCACGCGCTGAACCTAATGCGATCCTAATACCGATCCACACTTCCCTTTTTCTTTCCCTATGCACTCTCTTACCCAATGCACTCACAGACCCACAACCTAACTATAGACACACACACACATATTGTAGACAAGTAAACACAACACCCAAGCACACATTACACACAGTTGTTCACGTATAACACCCCCCACCAATACACAGATATTACACTAACACAACCACACTCATACACTACAAGAAAAACAGTCTTTAGCGACGAATTTTAGCGACGGATTTTAGTGACGGATAGCAATTCATAGCAAAAATGTACTTTTAGCGACGAAAAAGTCCGTCGTTAAAGATCCATCGATAAAGGTTTTTACCGATGGAGAATCACCGTGGGTAAACATTTTAGCGACGGATATTTACGCTGGACTTTTATTGACAGAATATTTGTCGCTAAAAAGTTTCTTAATTTTCTATTTTTGATCAAATATTTTAAATGTTTTTCAAAAATATTTTATGACGGGGTTTTTGGCTACGAAACACTTTCTGTCGCTAAAAGTCATTTCAAATTTTCAAAAATGACTTTTAGAGACTGGTTTTTTAGCGACGATATTTTCTGTCGCTAAAAGGTCTTACTATTAATCCTAATTTTTTCTCTATTTTCTACTCACCGTCTCTCTCTCTCTCTCTCTCTATTTTGCCGACGCCATCCTCCGTTCTCCGTCCACTGCCATCGTCTGTCTTCTATCCACCGCTACCGTCGCCATCCCCGCCATCATCCTCCGTCCACCGCCACCGTCCTCCTCGCCACCCCATCCCGGCCATCGTCCTCCGTCCACCACCAACGTCCTCGTTGCCTGTCCATCCCTGTCGTCGTTGTCATCGCCAGCATCTCCGGCCACACCACCACTGCCTAAAAGAAAAGCCATCACTACCGTGGCCTGCCACTACAGCACCACTGCTCCTATCACTTGTAGATTTGCCATGCAGTACCACTTGTCGCCCTTGCCCGACTTGTACGTATTTAATTTTTTATCATTATAATCACATGTTATTGTTATATTGTATTATATTGTACGTATTATATGTTTATTGTTATATTGTACGTATTATATTTTTATTATTATATTTTCATTATTATATTGTGCATATTATATTATTGTTTTTATCATTATAATCACATGTTATTGTTGCATTGTATTATAATTGTTGTAGTTGTTGTCATAATCTGTACTTGTATTCATTTTGATTTTGTCATGATATTCATGTTATAAATATTATGGTCGATGGCGATGTTGGCTTGTGGTGGTGTTGTTTGGTTTGGGGTTTGGCGTTTTACGACAGTGATGGGTTCAATTGCGGTGGTGCTGCTACTAGATACCATAGGCACATAATGTCGTAATTGCAATGATCGGGGTATATTTGTGTGTGTCATGTGTATGTGTCTTTGTCTATGGGTGAGGAGCTATGTGGTGGTGGAAGGGTGGTACGACCTGGGGTGGGTGGGTTAGGGGAAGCTATCGTGGGTGTGTCTAACAACTTTGTGTCGCGTTTATGGGTGTGGGTCTCTACCCATGGGTGAGTGGTCGGTGCATGGTAGAGGGTTGCACGACGAAGAAAGGGTTGGTAACTGGGCGATGAAAGGGTTGGTGACTGGGTTGATGGGGGAAATTAACACGCGTGTGTGTGTGTAGATAACCATTAATGGTCATCGCTGTGTTGGTAAGGTTATCGTGAGGCAAAAGGTGTGTGGGTATGGTGTAGGTATGATGTGTGTGAAGGGTGTGATGTGCGTATGAGTGAGGAAACGGCAACCTGTGTGAGGTGTGTCTGTGCGTACGTAGAGGTGAAAAAGGAAGAGGAAGGGGGACTGCCATATGGCAGTATTGTATGATGTGTGTTTGTGATGTTTTGTGTCCGTGAATGGGGTGAAAGGGAAGGGGAAACAACAGCAAGTAGGGCTACTGCTGTTGTGATTTTTGTGTTGTGTGCTTGGGTGTATAAAGTGGGTTGTGTGTGTAAGAAGAAACGGGGGACCGGTTGTGTATTGCATGTATGTTTGCATGTAGAGTGGGTGTTTGCATATAGGAGAAAGGACAGAGGAGAAGCTATCGTAGGATAACGTGAGTGTGTGGGTTACGTTGCAGTGTACAATGTGTGTGAGAGAGGAGGCTGCCATAAAGGCAGCGGGAGTGTGTTAAGTGTTTGTGGTGTGTGCGTGAGAATGCGATGTGTGTGCGGGGGAGGAAGGAGCTGCCATGGGCAGCAAGTGTATGAGTGCTTGTGTGCGTGAAAAGGGGGTGAGAAAGGAAGGAGATGATTGTTGTAATGGGGGGCTGCCAAAGGGTAGCAGCTGTGTGAGGTTTTTATGGTGTTTGTGTGTGTGCGCAAAGGTGTAAAAGGGAAGGGGGACTGCTGTAATGGGGCTACCATGGGGCAACAGGTGTGTGATGTTTTGTAGAGTTTAACACTCCAAAATTTTTTCGGATATATTTAAAATTTTTAGCAGCGAATAAATTTTTAGTGTCGATAATTTTAAATAGCAACCTTTAGCGACAATAGTGAAGTGGGGCTACGTAACGGCCTGTAAATTTTTTCTTAATATATTAATTTATTGCAAATAATTATTTGGAGCTTTTAGCGATAATAAAAAGATCCGGGTAACGTTAAAAATAACTGATGAAACTTGAAGGGGGTTTTGGCAATTGTCCATTTAGGGTTTTATATATATCAGCTTATACTTTGAGAGGGCAGCCGTCAACACCCACTTCTCCATCTTCTGGTATGCCACAGAGAGAAAGAAAGAGAGAGAGATCGTGAATAAGGTTTTTCGGTGATCGGGTTGATTTGTCGGGTAAGTCTCCTGGCTTTTTTTTACTCTATTTTTATCTAGTATTTATAGTAACTGTAAAGGAGTGATCGTTGGGGCGAAGGGTGAAACCTGTTGTGCGAAAGTGTGGGTTTTGGTGTCATACCATGACGATTTCAGGTGGGTATGCAGTATAGCTTAAGGGGTCGTGAGATGGAGTTGTCGCCAAACAAGATGGCTGCCATGAGTGAGATAAGGGGGTTCAGGCAAGTGGTGGCTTGTGACTGTGCATCTGTATAAGTGTGTTTGAAGTACGAGAAAGGAGAACATTACGGTAGTATATGGGTTTTCAAAAAGGAATAACGTGAGGGGCTGTAGGGTTTTGTGGTTGATGGGTGCTTGAGGTTAAAAGGGGTAGCTAAACAGCTGTGTGCGTGTGTTTGTGTGTGTGCATTTGTGTGTATCTATGTGTGTGCCTGAAGCTGCTGTGTGTGTATATGTGTGAGAGTTGTGTGCTTGGGTGTGTTGTGTATTCATGTGTGAGAAAGCTGTCAAGAAACAGCTATGGGTATAGTGAAGATGCTAAGAGGAAGTTGAGTGCATGTGTGTCCTGGGTGTGTGTGTTAGTGAACTCTGTGTGTGTGTGTGTGTGCGTGTGCGCGCGCATAAGTGTGTGTAGATGTGTTGTGTAGGTGTATAAGAGTGTGTATGGTGTGTTGAAGAAAAGAGAAGAGATAAAGAGAAAGACCCCACTGCCATGGCAGTGCGTGTGGGTTGATTGTGCGTGATTGTAGAGTGTGGATGTGTGTTTAATGAGTGCGTGAGTTTGTGTGTGTGATGTGTGCTGTGTGTGTGTGTGTGTGTGTGTGTGTATTTGATGTGCGCATGAATTGAAACAAAGAAGAGGGAAGCTGAATATGTGTATGTATATAAAGGGTTTGAGAGGGAGCTGGCGTGACTTAGTTTGTGGGAATAAGTGTGTGGTTGTGTGAGCTGTGTGGTGAATGTGTGCTTGCTATGTACGTGAGTGAAGGGATGAAAGGTCTATGTTATGTGCTTGAATTGTGTGTGTTTTAAATAGTGTTTTGTGTGTGCAGTAAGTGGGTTTTGTGTGTACTATGTGCATGAAAATGGAGAGGGGCTGTGATTGTGAGAAGCAGTGGTGAGTATAGGGTGATTTTGGTGTGATGTGTGTTTGTGTATCAGTGTGCGTGTGCGTGTGTGTGAGTTATGTGTTCGGGTGTGTGTGTGTGTGTGTGTGTGTGCAGTGAGTGGTATATTAGTGTGAGGTGTTGTGTGGTATTATGTGGGTAAGTGGGATTAAATGTTCTTGCTGGTGTGTGTCTATAAGAGGAGAGGGGCTACCAAGGTAATTAGGATGTGGTAGTGAAAAATTGAGCGCTTATGTGTGTACACGGGTAGCGTTAGGTTTGTTACGCGCACTAGATACTCTATAGTGAACATTAGCATGTGAAAATTTAAAGTAAAGTACCTTAGACTATATTAGAAATTCTTGTTAAATTTTATAATTTTCTGGAATCATATGTATTTTTTAATATTTTCTGCAAGTTTAGATTTATAAAAATACTTTTGGAACCTTTAGATTCATGAAAATATTGTGAAAAAATAAGAGTAATGTTTTTATTTTAAAATAAGTCCCAGATTAAGTTTAATGATTTTTAGAATTTATTTGCTATCATTTTCGTATCGCATTAGATTTAGCAAAACGAAAAATTTAAAAATAATTTTAGTGCCTTTTAAATTTTGATTTCAATTTTTATAATTTTTATACTTATTTTAAAGTTATTAAAAAATTATGCGACTTTATTTTCAGCTAGAAGCAATTATGGCAATTTATCTGGTTTTAGTGTATTTAAAAAAATATTTTTAATTGGAAAATAAACAAAAATATTCAAAAATTATATTTTTATTCCATATGCAGTATTAATCCATAAGGAATGCTAAATGAAAATTAAAATTATTTTTGGGGTATTTCTGAGTCTCGAAGAGTGTGACGAGTTTCGGAGTTAGAAGTGAACATCGTTTGGGTAGTGAATATTAGGTTTATAGTATATTAGATATAGATTATGTTCTAACAAATAAATTGTCGATCTAGGTTTATTCAAAGGATTATTCGTCGAGGTTATGTAGCATTGCTTAGCTTGGACCGATGTAAGGAATTCTAGCTGAACCCTACTTCATCGTTCTGATTTCAAATCTTTTATTATGACAACTTTATGAATTACATTGATTCAATTTTATGTTTGATATAAAATATGTTTTGAAACTGTCAATGAAACCGTAATTTGAGTCTGATGACGATCGTTTGGAATTCATTATTCTCATCTGTTTATTTGATTCAATCAATGGAAAACATTTTGAATTGTGTTTAAATTCCTTGAATATTGACATGAGTTAGTAAACCTGGGAGTTATAAGGATGGTCTGTATTGTTGGAGTTATAAGGATGATCTGTTAGTTGGGTTAAACTAGTACCTAGATGGACTAGTCAGTGTACATTTGCATATGCAAAGCTTATCGAGCATTATCGGAGAGGCTTTGCTACAGCGTACTACTCATGTTTAATGTTTCATGTTTATGTTTTTATTGCACCTAAAGTGTTTTGAAATGATTATTGAATTAAGGGATTGAGTTGATACCCATCCCTATGTTTATATTAAAATGTTGTGTTTTTCTTTAAAAACCCTTTCAAAATTATCATTTGATTGTATATAGAAAATCGTTTGAATCGTTCTGTTTCTCCGTTTTAAGAGCTGTAATTTTGTTTAAATGTAAAATCGTCTGAATCGTTTTTGTCATTTTTAAATATTTGATCGACCTTATTGGATTCTCGAAAGCTCATTCCCCTTGACTTCTTTTCCGTAGATGATAAGCAGCATTAAGTTGCCCAAAAAAAGGATTAAAGCAAAGCAAGCCGAAGAATTTATATTTAAGTTTAGTATTGATCGTTAGAACCCTTGCGTGGGTAAAACGTTATTGTTTTAAATTTTCTTAGACTTAGATTTGGTATTTCAATTATAACAGTTGATTGAGAGTGTGTTTGATTGACAGATAGCTGCTCTGACAACTTATTACATTATTTATTGAGGTAGATGATATTATTCTCTTAATAAATTGATTGATTGTCTGTTTAACGTTCTGAAAATTTTGGGATGTTACAGTTGGTATTAAAGCTTAGGTATTACGATTCTGTAGACTTGAATTTGGTGAACAAATGATCGAGCTTAGGTATTACGATTCTGGAGACTTAAATCTGGTGAACAAATGATCGAGCTTAGGTATTACGGTTCTATAGACTTTAGAAGCGTATGAGGGGAAAGCCTAGGTTTCGACAAGAGGAATAGGGAAAAACCTTAGTAACTTAGTTGAACCTTAGTAGTGGCTAGATATTAGAGTGCGCAGTGAAAGTATAGTGGTTGCATCGTTTGGTTTGAGACACTGATGTGTGAGTACTTATAGGAACTGGCTAATTTTTGAGGTTGAATAATGGTATCCTATTGGTTGGATTATGAAACCCTAGGTTACAATCGAAATCATATAGTATACTAAAATGTTCGAAGCAACTATTGATATTTTTTTACTCATATTTTGGAGATTATGTGCAAGATTCAATAACACCTTTGTTTAGGAGTTACGTATAGTTAAGCGTAGTGTTTTAGACATTGACAATGTTGTAAAGTTTTGAGGACGAAATTTTTATAAGTAGGGGAGAATGTAACACCCCGATACTTTTTTGGATATATTTAAAAATTTTAGCAACGAATAAATTTTTAGTGTCGATATTTTTAAGTAGTGACCTTTAGCGACAATTAGTGAAGTGGGGCTACCTAACGGCCTGTAAAAATTTTCTTAATATCTTAATTTATTGCAAATAATTATTTGGAGCTTTTAGCAATAATAAAAAGATTCGGGTAACTTTTAAAATAACTAACAAAACTTGAAGGGGGTTTTTGTAATTGTCTATTTAGGGTTTTATATATATCAGCTTATACTTTGAGTGGGCAGCCGTCAACACCCACTTCTCCATCTTCTGGTATGCCACAGAGAGAAAGAAAGATAGAGAAAGAGATCTTGAAGAAGGTTTTCTGGTGATCAGGTTGATTTATTGGGTAAGTCTCCTGGCTTTTTTTTTAACTCTATATTAACTAGTGTTTATAGTAACTGTAAAGGAGTGATTGTGGGGAGGGGGTGTACCTGCTGTGCAAAAGTGTGGGTTTTGGTGTCATACTGTGGCGATTTTGGGTAGGTATGCAGTATAGCTTAAGGGGCCGTAAGATGGAGTTGTCGCCAAAGGAGATGGCTACCGTGAGTGAGATAAGGGGGGTTTAAGCAAGTGGTGGCTGTGGCTGTGACTGCGCATCTATATATGTGTGTTCGAGGGACGAGAAAGAAGAACAGTAAGCCAGTATGTGGGTTTTCAAAAAGGAATAACTTGAGGGGCTGTAGGGTTTTGTGGTTGATGGGTGCTTAAGGTAAAAAGGGGCTGCTAAGCAGTTGTGTGCGTGCGTTCATGTGTGTTATGTGTATGCATCTTGTGTATGCGTGAGCTGCTAGCGCGGCTGTGTGTGTATGTGTGTGAGAGTTGTGTGCTTTGGTGTGTTGTGTTTTCATATGTGTAAGAAAGTTGTCAAGAAACAGTCGTGGGTATAGTGAAGAGGCAGCTTAGTGCATGTTTATGCTGGGTGCGTGTGTTGGTGAACTGTGTGTAAAGTGTGTGTGCACGAGTGTGTGTAGATGTGTTGTGTAGGTGCACGAAAGTGTGTATGGTGTGTTGAAAAAAAATAGAGAGATAAAGAGAAAGACCCACAGCCACGGTAGTGGGTGTGGGTTGAATGTGTGTGATTGTGGATGTGTGTTTAATGAGTGCGTGAGTCTGTATGTGTAATGTGTGTTGTGTGTATTTTATGTGTGTGGGAATTGAGACAAAGAAGAGGGAAGCAAAATTTGTGTGCGTGTATAAAAGGTTTGAAAGGGAGCAGGGGTGACGGAGTTTGTGGGAATAAGTGTGTGGTTGTGTGAGCGATGTTCGTGCATGTGTGCTTGCTGTGTGCGTGAGTGAAGGGATGAAAGGTGTGTGTTGTGTGCTTGAATTGTATGTGTTTTAAATGGTGTTTTGTGTGTGCAGTAAGTGGGTCTTGTGGGCATAAAAATGGAGAGGAGCTGTGATTGTGAAAAGCAGTGGTGAGTGTAGGGTGATTTTGGTGTGATGTGTGTTTGTGTATGAGTGTGTGTGATTGCTGCGTAAAGAGTGTGTGTGAGAGAGTGAGATTGTGTGTGTGTGTGAGAGAGAGAGAGAGAGAGAGAGAGAGAGTGTGTGTGTGTGTGTGTGTGTGTGTGTGAGTTATGTGTTTGGGTGTGTGTGCAGTGAGTGGTATATTAGTGTGAGGTGTTGTGTGGTATTGTGTGGGTAAGTGGGATTGAATGTGGTTGCTGGTGTGTGTCTATAAGAAGAGAGGGGCTGCTGAAGTAATTAGAGCATGGTAGTGAAAAATTGAGTGCTTACGTGTGTACACGGGTAGCGTTAGGTTTGTTACGCGCACTGGTACTGCTTATGTCATAGGTTTGTGTAATTAGTGTGTGCATGTGTGTCCTTTTTTTTGGGTTTGCATATTTGGTTATGCATAATGATAGTGGAGGGGGCTGATTATAGTGGTAAGTCAAGTGCGTTTGTGTGTGTAAAGAGAGATGATTGGGTGTGTTTGGTGTGAGAATGTGCGCATATGGGTTTTGGTGTGAGAAGTGGCAGTGGGTTTGAATGTGTTATGTTGGTGTTTTGTGTCAGGTTGTATGTGTAAATGGTGTGGGAACAATGAGTTTAAGGGGCGTTTAAGTGTGTGATATGAGTTGTGTAAAAAAGGATGGAAGGGTATGGTGTTTTGTGTGTGAGCATAAGAGTGTTTGTGTATTGTATGTATGTGACGGTGTATAATGGAGAAGGAAGAATTGTATAGCAGCCACGAGGGAGATCCAGTATGTGTGTGTAATGTGTATGTGAGGTAGGTATAATATAATGGAGAAAAGTTGTGTGTGTGTGTGTGTGTGTGTGTGTGTGTGTGTGTGTGAAATGAGTGTGTAAGGAGGAAAAAAAGGGAAGGACTGCCATGAGTGACCTATGAGAGTGCTGAGTGATTGTTACAGAAAAGTTAAGGGAAGAAGAGGAAGATGGGTGAACAGTGATGGGTTTATACAGCAGAGTGGTACACTATGCTTGCAAAATTATACCATGTGGTTGTTGGGTATCGTCCAATTGTCAAAAAAGGCTGAAATTTTACATGAAGTCTCTTAGGTAAATATTAGAATTAATATTAAAATTTAGTAAGAAGTTTCAATTTCGTAATTTTTAGAGTTGATTTGGTACTAAATTTGTATCACATTTGATTTAGCAAAACAAATGATTTTAAAATAGTTTCGGTATTTTTTAAATCCTAATTTTAGTTTAAGTATTTTTCTATGTATTGTAATTCTATTGTAAAATTTATGGGACTTTGATTTGAGCTGGAAATATTAATAGTTATTTTTGGGCTTTTCTTGTATTTAAAGAAATTATTTAAATTTGAAAATATTTAGAAAAATTCATACTTTGACTTTTTATAATGTTTTAAGCGATAAAAGTATTTTATAAGGATTTCTTATAAAGTTTGGGGTGTCTTAATGCCTTATGGATAGTGTGGGGTTATAAGTTAAGTGGACCGTCTTAGGGGTCCATTTTGTTTTTGTTTTGTCTGAGAGTGTCGTAGTGAGTACCTAGCATAGAATGTATAGTGTATGATGCTAGAATTGTTTCTAGTAATTAACTTGTCAATTTAGGTTAAATCGAGGAATTTGAACAAGTTGAAGAGTAGCTTATAGCTTTGGCCCAAGGTAAGGGATTTCCATACGAACCCAATTTTATCCATTTTTCCTCGTGAATATTTTTTCTGAATTGTTACCGAATTTTCTTTGAACTATATTATAATTGTTATGAATTGCATCATTTTCCTTTAATACCCTGTTTTTGAGCTTTACATGTTATTGAAAATCTTATTTGATGCTCAGTTTTTATTAGTCGTTGATTGTCGATTCATTCATGGTATTATCGCTTACTGCATTCTGCATATTGACATGAGTTAGTGTATTAAAAAATTATAAGGATGGTCTCTATTGGGGGTAATATAAGAATGGTCTATTATTACGAGAAATGCTAGTACCTTAAGGGTCTAGCTAGTATTCATATGCATATGTAATTATATTGTTAGTGAGCACTGCCTGTGTGGCTTTGCTAAGTGTTTCCCTTGTAATACCTCGATATTTTTAATGGTTTGATTTTTAAAAAAAAATTTGGCGACCATTTTCATAAACAACATTTAGCGTCGATTAGTGCAACAAAAACTTATTAAAAAAAGAAAATAAAACCTTTAGCCACAAATTTGCAGGAACCATAAGTTATACTTTAACAATAGCAATTATAAGTGATATTAGATTAGGCCTTTAGTGATGATTCGTGTGAGTGAATTTTTTTTAAGCAACCTTTAGCGACATTTTTTACTAAGCAATACGCAATTTATGAAAGTTAAAGGGATAGTTAAATAATTAAATTTAAAAATTGGACTATTGATTAAACTAAAGGATATAATCTGATTTATTAGGGAGAAATTGTGTCTTGCCTTAAGCTATTTTCAGTTACAGAGAAAG
The DNA here is from genome assembly GCA_033070095.1 of Escallonia herrerae. Classification (NCBI taxonomy): domain Eukaryota; kingdom Viridiplantae; phylum Streptophyta; class Magnoliopsida; order Escalloniales; family Escalloniaceae; genus Escallonia; species Escallonia herrerae. The sequence continues at coordinate 62,542 of JAVXUP010003021.1, read as the reverse complement.
AGCTCGTTGCTCTTTTGGTCACAAAGAGAAGAAGAGAGAGAGAGAGGGGGGGGGGAGAAAAGGAAAAAGAAAAAGAGAAACAAAGGAAGAGAAGATGGGTTTGTGCTCGTGAAAGGAAGAGAGGAATTTTCAGATAGTGCTTCAATAAAGTTAGCGACATTCTCGGTAAGCCTCTTGAAAATTTTCAATGTCTTTTGTGTATAGTTGTAGCGTATAGGTTCAATATATGTGCTTGTATTGACTGATTTTAGTGAGAAAAAGGGGAGGGAATTCGTAGAGAGAGCAGCCATGGTGGCTACCATAGTTGTTTACGGTTGTGAGTAGAGATAGAAGCATCCGTGAAAGGCTATCTTTAGTGAGAGAGAGAGAGGAAGGTGGCAGCCATGGCTGCCATGAGGGAGAAAAGTGGCTTGTGGGTTTAATTAACTTTGTGTCACTGTGTGTAAATGTGTTGAACAATGGGTTTATACATATATAAGTGTGAGGGTGTTAAAGGAAAAGCAAAGAAGGGTGCATGCAGGAAAGGAAATGGCAATTTGGGGAGAGAGGCAGCCTTGGAAGTGCTATGTATATATGTGTGTGTGTAGGTGTGTATAGTGGTGTTTGTGTGCTGGGTATATGTGAGTGGGTGTGTTTGTATATAACATATGGGTAGGTCATGTGTAATACGTGTGTGCATGAAAATGTGAGTGTACAGGGAAGGGGGAAGATCAGCTGAGAAGTGAGTAAGTTGCTGTGTTCTGGGTAATGCGCTCAGAGAAAGGAGGAAGATGTGTGACAGTGCAATGGGTCTCACCAGCAAAGGTGGTACACTGTGCATGAACAGTTGTACCACCTGGTTGTTGGAATTGCACGATTGTCCAAAAATTATGAAACTTTACAAGATGATTCTTAATACAATATTATAATTTCTGTGAAAATTTCATATTTTTCTGATATCGTATGTATTTATTATATTTTTTGTAAGTTCAGATTTATAAAAATCTTTTGAAGCTTTTAAACTCGTGAAAATGCTTTTAAAAAAATTATATGTTTTTATAGGATAAGCAAGACTCAGTAAAAATTTGATACTTTTTGCAGTTGATTTATTATCATTTTCTGTATCGCATTGGATTTAACAAAATGAAAATTTTTAAAATTGTATAATGACTTTTAATTTTTTATTTTAATTTCAATAATTTTTTATAAGTCATCTAGAGCTGTCACAAAAATTATGAGCCTTTATTTCCAGCTAGAAGCAATTGTGGCAATTTATTGGTTTTTAGTGAATTTAAGAAAATTATTTTTAATTCAAAAAATATTCCAAAAATTTATATTTTTATCTCATATGCTATAAATAATGTTTAATGAACGATAAGAATATTTTTTGGGGATATTTCTGAGTCTTGGGGAGTTTGACGAATTTTAGGATAGATTGGCCGAGTGTGAAATAGCTTCGAATTCATCATTTCCGGATAAAGAAAGGATACGTTGTGGGTAGTTATATTAGGTTTATAATATATCAGTGTGGATAGTGTTCTGATAAATAAGTTGCCCGACCTAGGTTAATTCAAAGGATTTTCAATCGAGGCCGTTGAGCAGTGCGTAGCTTGGACTGAGGTAAGGGATTCCTATACGAAAACCCAGTTTCATCTATTTGTCCTCATAAATATTTTTTTGTATTGTTATCGAATTTTCTTTGGACTCCGTTACAGTTGAAATGTGCATTGTTTACCTTTAATGCCTTGCTTTGAGCCTTACACGTTTGTTTGAAATCACATTCGATGCTCTGTGTTTATTTCTCATTGTGCATCGATTTAATCGTTGCATAATCGATTGTTGGCATTCTGTTAATTGACATGAGTTTCTGCATCGATGTGTTTGGCGGGAGTTGGTGAATATGTTGGAGGATATTGGTGTGGGCTAGTACCTTAACGGACTAGCCAGTGTATTGGTGTGGGCTAGTACCTTCACGGACTAGCCGGTGTATTGGTGTGGGCTAGTACCTTCACGGACTAGCCGGTGTATTGGTGTGGGCTAGTGCCTTGATGGACTAGCCGGTGTAAAGTGTTGTGAGCATCGCCTTTGTAGCTTTGCTAAGTGATTATCCTGCACTGCCTGTGTGGCTTTGCAATTGCTCATGTTCAATATTATCTGTGAATGTTTGCATCGTATCTGAAAATTTTATTGATAATTGATCGAACTAGTATGATTCTTTTGAAATTCTTGAAAAGACGATCATTGAATTGCATTTGTAAATTGTTTCATAACTTCTTCGTTTGAGCGACCTTACTGAGCTCTCAAAAGCTCACTCCCCTTTGACTTCCTTTCCACAGGTGATAACCAACAATAGATCGGATTGGGTGTGGATTAGATCTGATCTGAGCGAAGAAGAATTTAAGTTTCAATCTTAGTCATTAGAACCCCTACATGGGTCATTATTGTTATTTAGAATTGTTAGCTTAGATTTGATGTTTCAACTATAATAATACGCTAAGTGTATTATTTTACTCAATGGTTTAGTGGCTCTGACTGGCAAATGATTCTAAATTGGTTGAGTTTGAGGGTTTTATTACCTTAGTGTTTATGATCGAGCGAGTGTTAACGTTTCGGAAATCCCTGCACTGTCTGTGTGGCTTTGCATTTCACTCATGATCAATATCATCTGCATCGTTTCAGTGTAATATGAATTATTACTATCTATATCTAATTTAATGGATTGAGTTGAATCTCTTCCCTACGTTTTGAAGTGAATCTGATAATCATTGATTCGACTTCTAGATTTTGGAGCGACCTTACTGAACTCTTGAAAGATCACCCTTTTTTTCTTGTTCCCTTCTGTAGGTAATAAGAATTACTAGAATTCCTAGAACTAGTATGAGCTTGATTACGGAGTTCATTTAGGATTTTCCTTAATATGTTTATTAAAGCCCCTGCGAGGGAGTTAGTGTGTAACTTAAGAAATTAAGTACTCTAATTTTGTCTTTATGTTTAAGAACGATTATCGAGAATTTGAGTTATTGTAGAGCTCTAAGATGGATAGTATTGGGGGGGTTTAGTGATATTGAAATGATTGGATGATTGAGAATCGATCAATTGATCGGCTAACATTCCGAAAATTCCGGGATGTTACATTTTGAGCCATTCGAAGAGGGTTTTCTTTCACCTTCGCAACCACTGTATGCTATAACTTCTTCAAATACATATGAAATTTCGTTGCTATAACAATTATTTGGTAGTTTCATAACTTGCAACGTTTAATAAGAAGTTATTTGACTTTAGGACGTGGTGTTCACATCCTAACTCTTTTTTCTTAATTGTGTAATTCAGTTAATATCTAAGATGTTATCTTGTTTAGATTTCTATAGATATTTAGAGTTTCATGAGATACATCCATTATTTAATTTAACAATCCGATTATCTCAGCTTTTCCAATGCAGAAAAACTGCTGCGTGGAATGGATTTTGATATTTTTACTTATGGCACTATCTTTCAGCAACTTGACCGGACCATAATAGGTGCCCTTGTTGAACGGTGGAGAAGTGAAACAAATACATTTCACTTCTCTCTTGTAGAGATGACAATAACCTTAGAAGATGTAGGTTACATCTCGGGGTTACTCGTGACAGGATGGCCAGTTATTTCTGCTAGGGGTTCTGCAACAAATAAGTGAGTTGCTAGGGACTTCTTTGGTTCGATACCCGAGAATGAATAAGGGCATGGTGGAATAAAGTTGAGGTGGTTGGTGGAAAACTTCAAGGTTTTGCCGGAAAACTTCAAGGTTTTGCAGGAAAACTACACAGAGAAGATGCTTGTGCTGTGATGGGGGCAATTCTATTCCCAACGATGATGAAGAACACGATTCAATATAAATAGTTAGCTCTGTTGGATAACCTACAAGAGGTTGGGGAGTATGCCTGGGGTGCAGTGACGCTTGCATACTTGTATCGCACATTGTACAAGGCAACGAGGCCTGACTGCAAAGCTATATGTGCATCTCTCTCATTACTGTAGCTATATCATATGACTCCTTTTAATTACGTTTTTGATATTTTTTTATTAGTCAGTGCACAATAAATTTTGACGATACAACCCTAATGTCTTTGTTCTTAGGTGTGGTCTTATGAACACTTTAGTGTCGGCATACCCAACCGTAGGGAAGGAACTGATAATGTGTTACCTTGGTTGCGCACTTGGGAGTACAGTCGGATGGAGATCCACTACTTGAGGAGAGATGATCCCCATCACAACATTGTATTCTATCGGGGGAGTTCGACTCGGTGTCCCCAGGCCAAATTTTTTGGGCACCATACAAATATTTAGAGGGACAACTGACAGAGTCATTCGTGTTTACAATCTCTAGGTTACAACGCACTTCATTAATCCACTGGGAGATCGCGAAGTGGCAGCTATCGGATCACGCCATGTGCCATTTTGAGTGTCTGCAGGGGTTGCCAATTGATGCCCTAGACATGAGGGTTAACAGGAACCACCAGATGTCCAACGGTTCAGGCAAGTGAATGCACTTGAATTCTGTGCTGTCGAACTTGAACTGTGGGATTCTTGGCAAGACACACTGGCAATCATTATCTCGGTGCCCAACTCTGTGGTTAGCATCGAGCACTATCTAGGGTGGTACTACTGCATCACTCAAAAAAGAATAACCCAATGCAGTGGACAAGATGCAAGAAATACCTACCTAGGGCTCAAATTGATGAGCGTAGAGCACTTAAGCTAGTAAGTTTCCTAATGACTTTCAATTGAATTTGATCTCATAAGTTTTTCATTCAATCTCATTCGTGTGTAAAGTCACTTATGATATAATTTGATGTAGGTTGATGCCTTGCTTGCCTTCTTTAAGAAACTTAGTGAGCAGAAGGACCTACTAGATGCCATGGGAGCGAATCTTCACTCCCATGCTGAGATCTTGGCGCATGACTGCAAGGAGTTTGTGAGCCGCTATATAGAAGAGCCTTTGGGAGTGATCCAGGAAATGGATTATCCCTCGTGGCAGCCATCCCATGTGAGAAGGGGAATGGGTGATCCCTCAGGGCAGACTTTGGGGGTGAGCGAGGGAGTTGGTGGTCCCTCCGTAGCTGGATGGTGATGCTTAGGAGCCGCCATTAGGTATGGGAATGGCTTATTGGGATGAGTGGAGTCAGCCCTCATTTGCTTTGCTTAAGGACTCAGAGGTTACACCAGTTACTTAGAGTCAAGTCACACAAGAGTTTGACTTCGTGAACTTCAACCACTCCGAGTCACTGCCACTCATCCCGTGGGCGGTACCTTTCACTTCCGACCTTGGGATACCCAAGGAGACTCCAGGAGGACAATATCCCTCGATCAATCCTCGTTGTCAATCCATCTTCTCCCAAACAGCATCCATTGAAGCGTTTGAAGCCATCAAAATGTGCCCTAGTCCACCAACGATACTCTAGTGAGCCCCCCTCAGCTACGCTCAAAAAGTGGCGTGGACTACCGTGTCGTTGATTACTATGTCTCGTGGGACAGAATGTCCACCCTCAAGTCAAATCATTGGTTGTAAGATACAATGATGACTGCCTACATTAAGCTTCTAATGCATCTAGAAAGGGATAGAAAAAATGCATATCCCTGTGTTTTTATGTTGGATGCGCTTTATCATAGACTGCTCTGTAGAGAATGGCAACGGTGAAAATTGATAAGGGGGAAGAAAACATTGATCCAATGGCGTCAGCCTAGGGAGCTCACTAGATTTTGTACGAACACTGCGAATTTGGTGAGCTCCCAAGAGGCGGATGTCTTCCTCGTACCCTTCTTAGAGACTCCCACTGATATTTGGTTTGCTATAAAACCACGGGCTATGGTCATTTCATTCCTCAACAGTCTCTACAACGATGTCCCCTTAATGCCCCTAAAGGACCTTTTCAAAGAACAATTAACGGCTATAGTAAGCTTTGCATTCTTGTTAGAGATGGTTCTATTTCTTAGTTTGCTCATTGTAATTCGACTCTTGTAGCTAACGCCATTTTTATTCCTCTGCAGGATATGTTTTGTGCCGTGCTCCACTCTCTCAGTTTACAAAAAGTATCGTCGAGGCCGAATCATGAAGTTTGAGCAAAAAATAGAGGCCCATGCAAAATAATCACTCAGACTACGACGTCCTTGTCTTACTGTACATGGACTATATTTGTCGGTCTGAGAGCCTCAAGAAGGCTGTCTGGAGCCAAGCAGACATAGAAAACTTTAGATATGACAGAGCTTGGCAAATTGATCAAGGATGGCCTAGACTAACTATAATCGATGCCGAATAACATTGGAAATGTTATCTTCTTATGTAATAAAAAAGTATTTTAGTATTTCCTGTGTTTATAAAATTTTATTGCGTTTTATGAACTTTTATGTGTTCATAGTTTTGTGTTGTGGTTGTTGAGTATTTCTTTTAAGAATTATGTATGTGTGTGGTTGTTGAGTATTACTTGAAAAAGGTTGATGGTGGGTAAGAAAATGAAGGAACAATGATTTTAAATAGTCTGCTCAACCGTCAGCCACATAGTGTGGCAGACAGTGAAAATGGACGAAATTTTGTTAAGTGTTAAAGGCCAATATTTCTGCTTAGTCATCCACTAGACTATCTAGCGAACAGTTTAAAGGGCCAAATTTTTTCTAAATGTTGGAGGTCAATATTTCTGCTTGGCCGTCCGTTAGATTATCTAACGGGTGGTTTAAAGGGCCAAATTTTTCTAAGTATTGGAGGCCAAAGTTTTTGCGCAACCGTCCGCTACATTATCTGGTGGACGGTTAAAACGGTCAAATTTTTTCTTAGTGTTAGAGGTCAATGTTTTTGCTTGGCCGTCGGCTAGACTATCTAACGGATGGTGAAAAGGGCCAATTTTTTTTTCTAAGTGTTGAGCGTGAATGTCTTTGCAAAGCTAAATTGGTCACTGCAAGAGTACATTAAAATTCAGATGGTAAAGAAACAGAGTTCATGAATAACCCAATGGTAAATAAAACTTGAGCATGAATAAACATATAGGATTATTACAAGATTATCACAAAGTCTATAATTCAAATACAACATCCACAAACTTGATGGCTCATAAAAGATTATTACAAAGTCCGTAGACTAAAGATCCATTTCATCTTCTTCGGCATTTTCTTCTTCCTCATCTTTTAAAACCCATGGACTTATCCCCAATGCCCTGTAATGGTTATGCTTGTCATGGTTGGTCAGTTTGTTGCACAATGCACACTTTCTAAGCTTTTTAGGTTAAGTTGCTTGTTCAATAGAGCTCTCCATCCATGTAGATCTCTTGCGGCCTTTCATTTGCGATATAATTGGATCCAAAGGCCAAATATTATTATCTTCCTCCTTAATCGACTCATCATCTTTTGATCCTTGTGTAGGCTCAATGTCAACCGCATTGCTGACTAAAGCTACTTCAAACTGGTCGACAATTGGTTCTTGATGCTTCGCTAGATTGCAGAGATGTTTATAACTGGCCGTTGTAGCAGCACCCTCTACAGAAAAACGTGTGAACATTGTCACCAGATGATTATACCATAACGTCTTTGATTCTTCAAAATCAGTATATGGATGCTCCGAAAAAGCAATGGTACAGTGAAACCTGTTTGCAACCTTAGTCCACCTCGGCAAGACGTATTTATCGGGGATTGCCTTGATATTCTTTTGAGTGAAAAACCGCAGATGTGTCGACATAGCATGCCACGAAACTCAAACTTCTTACAAACACATGTCACCGAATCCATCTTTGTGTCATAGCTCACCGTATACAGTCTACGCACCTTCTTAAGGGCAAGGTCGTTCATCAATGAATAAACATGGTATTCATGTGTAGACTTTTTTGCCACCTTATTTATGTTGTATCGTCCCGATTTTAGCAGCTCTACTTGGTATTGTATGAACATCTCCTTCGTATAGACTTTTATGCCATTCACTTTGAACAAGGTCTCAAGCAACCTTCTTCTTTGTTTTTACGTGCTTGTAAAGTTCTCAGCCCTTTCTTTCACGAATATCTGTGCAACTGCTTTTTGGGCACTTATGACAAAACTCCTTAAATTAGTAGATGTACCTACATAGTTATCGAATAGGGCTTTCATAGATTCACTCCCGCGCATCGTTTTCATGCCCACAGAAAAATACTTTCTCATGTAAATATTAATCCATTTCTCTTTGATCTCGTACAAGTATTGGAGCCACTCGTGGTCTTATAATGAGCAATCCTCAACAATCTTTTTCCACCTCTATTCAAATTCCTCAATCGTTAATGGCTTGTTAATTCACCTTTCAAAATCTTGTTTAAAGTCTGTAAACTTTGCATACACGTGATGTAGACATTCATGGTATTTGTTGCTTATGTGCTAAGTGCACAAGTTGTGTCGAGTATCTAGGAAGACAGTGGCAATAGCCTTCTTCATTGCCAAATCTTGATTACGTGATGATAACTTTAGATGCTTTGTTCGCTTTGTACGCTTTGTATGTGACTTTAACACCTTGTTCGTCACATGGGTATGATTCACGTCGACACGCTCATCGCAACGCAACTTTCGGATTTGTCATCGCTCATCAAAACACCTACCGTCGGCGCGCCCAAAGTTCACCGAAATGGGGAGTGGCCTTGGCCTCCCTTCATGGGAGTTGGCCATTGGCCTTGGCCACCCCTTAGGGTCGGCCTCGGCCTCCCCAGGGGTGGTGGCCTTGGCCTTCCCCCAATCTTTGGCCCATGGCCTCTGCTCCCGCCCGCACTTGTTTTCTCAAGTCTTTGCACCTCCGCTATGTTTGCGGACGTTCGTACATCAACCACGCGACGTTCGTCGTCCATCAATCTCGCGACATCCATCCTCCATCAACCTCGCGAAGTCCGTCATGCATTCGTTTATTCTAAAGTTGTATTTGAGCTCGGCTCGTGTTCATTAAGCATATATAATTTGTGTTCGTGTTCGGTTCATGAAAATAATTGAAAGATTGAACTCGACTCGGCTCGTTCGTTTAAGCTTCACGAACCGAGCTCAAGCTCGAGCTTGAGTTCGTGTTTGTGTTCGTATTAACTTATTGTGACAAACAAACTAAATTAGCTTAGAGACAACCTGGAAACCTGTTACGAACCTTATACGATCATTAACGGTTATGTTCTTCAATACATTCATTATTGTAGTCACAAATATAATGCCAATTACTAATTACAACAACTGCATTAGACAAGAGTTTACAAAATAATGCCTTGTACAAAAGACGTAGCTAATCATGTACAAAATATGCGGTTATACTTCCAACGCACAGTCCAAATAGCGTATCAAGCATGCAGTCCACAAAAAGTGCAACTTTCTCCTTTAATTAGTCTTGCAAAAAACAAAACCAACAATTAGGAGTTTAAACAATTTTCTATATATATATATATATATATATATATATATATATATATATGTACTAATTGACTTGATGCTACTGGGATGTGAAGTATGCTAATACCTTAATTACAAGTTTACAACATTCAAAGTAGCAAATTAAAGGTCGTACAAAATGCTTGTACAAAAGACGTGGCTATACTCCCAAAAACAATCTAGACAGAGGTATCTCTCATGCAATCACAACAAAATTTACAGTCTCCTCCTTGATTTTTTCCTGCATAACCGATAGAAGATTTATGAGTTTAAACAAAAAATAATCACACAAACTATTTAACTTCATAAAGATAAATAATATTCAAATGTGACGTTACTCAATGGACCGAATCAATACCTTTATTACATAAACTATTATTGAGGCAGTTCAATCTCTTTTACTTCCTCGGTTGTGCGCTACAAAATAAAAAAAAATGACGAAAGTTAGCAAGAAACATTGTATATAATATACTTAGAGACAATGAAATAACGTTGTTAACTATAGTAAAAATATAAATAAATGAATAAAGTACAATGTATACTTCCTTTACTCCATATAAGGAAAGTATCCAATCTCCTCCACATATCAAAACTTCCACGGTCTTTGTTGATAATGATGCACGATAGGGGTCTATAACCCTACCACCGGTGCTAAAGGCAGCCTCCGAAGCAACTGTGGTGATTGGAATTGAAAGTATATCAACCGCCATCTTTGACAATATTTTATACTTAAGATTGTTCGCTTTCCACCACCCAATAACATCAAACTGAGACTCACAATTCACCTCACAAATGTACACTCCTTCTTCAAGGTATGTTTCCAAGTCAGACTTGCATCACATTTTCCTTGCTCCTCACATAAAGATCATATTTTGTCTTCCCTTTAGCTTTGTAGGTAGTAGTAGTAGTACTAGAACCTCCCACAACATTCATTTCCTTAGTTACACTCGAGCAATGCAAAGCATGATTCAAGACATATTCCTTATACACCTCAAGTAGGGAACCTGACACCAACTCAATGTTCTTTTTCGACTCAACCTCATTGTAGATCTTAGGAAAACAAAATTTAATGAACGTCATTTTGAACCTAGTAAAGAACCATGTAAAGCAGTACTTAGATTCACCAAAAAGTAGACAAAATCAACCAACAATCAATGTAATGTCCTTAATGAAAAATTAACTAACAATTATTAACAAAAGAGTATATGATAGGGCTCATTCACGCTAACTGTAAAGCAGTACTTAGATTTTTGCTAACTGTTTACTTGAAACTCATTCATGCTATTCTCTCTAGTAGCTAGCCATGATAGCTGCCTATGCATGTAAATGAATCATATTGTTCAACTCTAAGGAACACATGTATTGCTGCAAATTTTGAGAACATCAACCCTCAGCAAACACTTTCCATAAGAGCTGAGGTCTTGAATCTGCTTACTTAGACCCACTACCATGTAAAGGAGTACTAAGATTCACCAAAAAAGTAGACAAAATTAACCAACAATCAATGTAATGTCCGAAGCTGCCTATGCATGTAAATGAATCAGATTCGTCAACTCTGAGGAACACATATATTGCTGCAAATTCTAAGAACATCAACCCTCAACAAACTCTTTCCATAAGAGCTGAGGTCTTGAATCTGCTTACTTAGACCCACTACCATGTAAAGCAGTACTTAGATTCACCAAAAAGTAGACAAAATTAACCAATAATCAATGAAATGTCTGTAGCTGCCTATGCATGTAAATGAATCAGATTCCTCAACTCTAAGGAACACATATATTGCTGCAAATTCTAAGAACATCAACCCTCAACAAGCTCTTTCCATAAGAACTAAGGTCTTGAATATGCTTACTTAGACCCACTCCAAGTGAAAATGGAAAGAATACAAAACAATAAAGAACAAACTATCAGGATGCATGAAGAGGGCAGCTCTCTCTCACTCGACCCAGCATTTCAGCAAGTGAAGATTAAGTTCTATGCATATATTAAGGCTAAAAAAGTGAAAAGTATTCATTATACGCTGTGATGAGGGGGAGAAATGTAGAGAAAAGACATACCTTGGGTCCAGAACAGCAACAATGGCCATCAACTAATTGCATTCACCCCAGTATTTATCAAACTTTTCCTTCATTTTCATCGCCATAGCACGCATGTAACTGTTTTCCTCTCTGCTCTTCTCATTTAAGGCTTCCTTGATCTTCCACACCTCGGGAAGAAACATATTTGCAGTAGGATACTTGGTCCCCGATATGCCATCAGTGACTTCTCGAAAGATCTCTAAGAACTTGCACACTTCTTTGGCTCTTTTCCAATCTTCTACTTCAGGCAACCATAAATAATTTGCATCACGAGCTGAAAACTGCAGAAACACTTGCCTAAACTCTAGTGCTACAGCCAATATAGAGTGTGTTGAGTTCCAACGTGTGGCCACATCTAAAATGAGTTTCTTTTGAGACAATTCTAGTGATTTTGCAATGTCACTGAACATGATAGTTCGAGATTCCGCAGCATTAATGTACTTCACGCTCTCACGAACATTTTCAATCACATGCTTGACCTCACTAAGCCCGTCTTGCACCATTAGATTTATGATATGCGCACAACACCGCACGTGAAATATCTTCCCAGCAAAGAAAAGACTTCTTTTCAGTGAGATATCTTCTTTCAAGTACTTAATCGCTGCATCATTGTTGGTTGCATTATCAAAAGTCACAGTTGACACCTTGTTGCCAATTCCCCAATCATCTAAACACTTAGTAATGGCTTCACATATTACTAGGCCAGTGTGAGGAGGTGGCACATCACAAAAGTTTAATATTTTCTTCTGCAATTTCCAATCGGAATCAATGAAATGTACTGTAAGAACCATATACCCAATCTTTTGGCCGGACTTCCAAAAATCTAAAGTAAGGCTAACTTTGCTAACACTTAGGAAAGTTGCCCTCAAGCTCTTTTTCTCTCTCATAGGTGGCCATTACATCACTCTTTGCGGTTGCTCGCGAAATACTTTCATAGTAGGGGGTGGCTGTCCTCATGAATTGATTAAAGAATTCATGCTCCATCATGCTAAATGGGTACTCATGGACAAGAATCATTTGGGCAGCAACCTCCCTAACCTTAGCATGATTGTACTTAAAAGTCCTTTTTGCTGACTTCATACTCCATCTTTCCAAGCTCGACATTTATCACAGATTGATTAGCAGCTACTCCAGGCTTAGGACAGTAGGGACTCGATGTCTTAGAAGCTGAGTTGTAGTACCACATTTTGTCTTGTTGAGGATAGCATTGCAAAGCTTACACTTAACTTTTTTGTACCATTTGCTAGTGTCACATCAACAAAGAAGTCCCACACTGAAGAAGTTTTCTTTATTTCCTTCCTTTTAAACATGGTGTTAACTTTTACTTCACCAATAGCCTCCCTAACAGGTTCACTCATAATTATTGCCTTGCCCTTTGACTGTGAAAGCCCTGGTCGTGATGAGTTATCAGATATAGAAGAAGTTGATGATAATTCTATCTCTTCACTAGACATCTATAACAAAAATTCCAAATAAATTACTTTACAACTCAAACTTGGGCAGAACAAAGAAAAAAGGGTCATTGACGTAAAGAATTAAACTCACCAAGATATTAGTGCATTTAACTAATCATCTTTACAAGAAAATTGAGCTTGAAATGGAAGATTCCTACTTTCTACTGTACTTTCTTTTTTCAGAATAAGGCTCTGCCCAATTCCCTCCAGAATAATGTTTGTATTAAATTGGTTGCTAGCATTATTTTCTTTGTACTAGGATGCTGTTTACATTTAAAACCTTGACAAAGTAAGGTCACTCTTTACATATATGCATATTATACATAGACTACATTCCATTTGCTTAGATTGCAGCACTTTACATACATGTAAGGTCATATTACAATCTCGAAACTCCAGTCTCTCCCTTTCTCTCTACCTCTTTCTATCTCTCTGAGATTGACATTTTCCTTGGTGGTATTGTTGAAAATGAAGATAAGGCTGTGTTCTTTTCTAATAGCTACTCTGCACATACTGAGTTAGGTTTTTGCAACAAGTTGGCCTTTTGCACCACATGATGTTGCTCACCACAAATGTTAGCTTTTCAAATACCCTTTTCTTTCTGTAGGAACTTTGCAGGTGCTAGAAGAAATTTGCACCTTTTTTCATACTTAATTTGCATCTTTCCAATGTATTTTTTGGCTGATGAATACCTTCAATGGCAAAAAGAGTTAATTTATAGTTGTGCATTCTTAAGTCTTAACCAACTTTCTGATTTTGTTCTTCTTAAGAATCTCATATCTATTACTAACCTTCTAAGCTCTAACATAACAAGCCAATTCTTACGGTCTGTCCAACTTGTCATCGACACAACCCAGCTCTAACATAACAAGCCAATTCCAATAGTTTTGTTATATACATGATTAATGTGATAAAGTATATATATTTTTTCTATTAGAATCCATGCCCATGACCAGCTAAAGAAAGAGTAGAACTCCTACTTATTTACTTACTTTACTTCAGGGAGTTAAAAACATACCAGAGAAAAAGATTTAATCTGATCACTTTAGAGCAATAAACTCTAATTAGCTTGTTGTGAATGAGATGCTCGCGATTAGAGAGGCTTCAGAGATCAGACGACTTGGCTTGTGTGGAGGAGCAGGCGAGCAGCTGCCATTTGTGGGCTTGTGGCCTGACTTGGCGGTAATCTGGCCGACGGTGTGGGCAGTGGTCTAACCGGCACTATTCTTGTGTGATGAGAGACAGGGGGCAGAGGGAGTTTGACTATTCCGAGTATCTGAGCAGTGATCTGGCTGTGGCGTGAGCAGTGGTCTGGTCGTGGCGTGAGTAGTGGTCTGGCCGGCGGCGTGGGATGTAATCAGGCCGGCGATGTACTGATAGAGAGGGGGCATGGCGCACGGGTGTTTTTGACTGTTGTCTGGTCTCTGATGAGCTGATGAGAAGGGAAAGGAAATGAGTTTGGTGATGATAATTGATCCAAATGCTTCCACGTCCCAACACACATCCCAATACACAAATATTTGGTGAGGATAAGATATAATGTATTTTTTAATAAGTATAAACGAACCGATGTTCGTTTATAAGACTTGGCTCGTGTTCGACTCGTTAAATAAACGAGCCCTCTCGTTCACGAACATTAATAAACAAACATCATTATGTTCAAACTCGGCTCGTTTAATAAACGAGCCCTAAAATTATGTTCGTGTTCGGTTTACTTATTACATGAACGAGCTATTAAGAGAACGAACCGCAAGCTGTTCGTGAACAGCTCGGTTCATTTACAACCCTATGTATACCCATATCCATGGTTGTTCCCCCCATCACAATCTCTCTGTAACTTACACCGCGGCACCCACGAGACTCACCTAGGCCCTGTTTGTTTCACGAAAAACACTTTCAGGAAAATGCTTTCCGAAAAACAATGGGCTCCTGAAAACATTTTCATGAATTTCTTTTCCGATGTTTGGACGACGCAAGGAAAATTTGTAAAAATACATATGATCCTATGCCAAAAACTAAAAGTAGAAAGAAAATAGTATAAACATGATAAAATCATCATAAACGTTAGTAAACATATCAACGAACTTGTCTAACATACATGTTCTTAGAGAAAAAACCAAGTATAAAAAAATAATGTTCTTATATAACTAACAAGATCAGTTCATGTACATTAGTTAAATTCCAAAATTACTTTCCCGCTAAATGCTTTGCCACGCAATTTGCTATTCATATCTTTCGAAGGTTGTCCCTTTTCACCATAAACGCTTTAGCTTGCTTTTCATTTTTCACCAAATAGTCAAACTGTTGCCAAAAAAGTTTCATCAAAACCTTCTGTCTCCATCACTTCATCATATAAATCACTAATCACAAGCTCATTTTTAGTGAGTTGCTTGATTGCTAATGCAACCTACCCAATCTCTCCTGCTAACTTTTCATACCGTGTATCCTCATCTTCACGCTTTCTCTTTCGATGTTGCCTTCCACATGACGATGTTGCTGTAGATGAACCGTCTTTGCCTTTTGCCGCCACCTCATTGTTATCATCTAACGGTGTCAAATCAACCCGTGTTTCTTCTAACTCTAGATCACCATATGACTTTGAAAAACCACTTGTTGCAATGTCTTTGCCAGCAACCAAAGCCATCTCTTCGTACATGTCAATCTTTTTGTTCAAATATTTCTCATTGGTAGGACATCTCTGTTCAAGAATCAAGTGTAATCGGTTAAAAGTGAGTATATCTAACAACATAAGACATGGTTATTGGTTAAGCACAAATTTAATAGCAAAGAAGGATATCTAAACATGGTCTAATTAGATTCTTCATGATTTCTAGGTTGACCCCTTCAAGGGGAAAAAGCAATACAGCAATACAACAGCAAACTACGAATTAATATAACAACACAACAGCAAGCAATACACCACCATGATGTTCAAAGATTTTTTGACAATACAGAGAAGGAGGATTACTGTGTCTCTAAGAACAGTTTCAACTTTGCCCTAAACAATCCCAAGACCAATTCCCATGATCAATGGAATATTCATGACTAACCATATGATATTCCATGGTTAACCCAAACAATTATAGTCCTTTTTTTTGTTCGTATGTGCTGGTAGCAGAAACTATGCTACGTACCCACAAGTATCGCTAAAAATCAGAGCTATTTTGTGCAAGAGCTCACAAAGCTTACCCCGAAGAACTTAAAAAGTAAGAAGCATTGAAAAAATAAACAGAAATTATAGGCTGCGAAAATAGAATATTGCATGCCATGATCATAACCATTCATTAAGTAGAACCCACTTTGCAAATACACTAATTGAACGGCAACGATCAAGTAATCAATCTACAATTACCAAATATATGGAAATTCAATACAGAAGCTAATTATTGCTGACCAAAATTCCCAGAAAAGTAGTTCCCACCAAAGTCCAAATGCTTCAGGTTGAATAGGGATCCTACAGCGATAGATAGAATCCCCATAAAAATACCACTAGATCGAGCACCAGTGATTTCGTATCCGGTCAAAATCTTGGCTAATTGATCAAAGTGAGTTTCATTCTAAAATACTTAGATTATATATTTCTCAATAAATCAACCTAAAGCAAAATCCTCATTTCATTTTCTTTTTCAACCTCCCCTTCCCTTTGTTTTAACTGTTCGCTGCCTGACCTTATTCAAACAGAAAGACATTCAAAAAATTCATCCGGCTGGGGGTTGCTCGAAACTTTGGACTGAAATCGCTAGTGTCATGAGATCTCTGCGGATCTAATGTTCGCTTTACCAAACACCTCCATCCCATGTGCTCAGGCCTTGGTAGGGGTGGAGTCGAGCTAGCCCAGATATAGTCTTTCAGTCCCTCTCTGATAAACAAACCGAGTTCTCAGTCCAATCAAAAGGGTTTCTTTTGAGCCCAGCGGAAGACGAAGAATCCCAGAGAAGTCATTGTTATAGGCATCCAACAATGCTAGTGCCTTAAAATGAGAGAAATCCCTATTCAAACTTCCATTGAACTGGTTATTAGATATAGTGAGGAACTGAAGTCTTGGTAGCTTATGAATTTATGGCAGGAAGGCTCCAGAGAAACCATTTCCGGCCAAGGAAAAATTGACAATGGTTCTAAGTTGGGTTATGGCAGGGAAAAGAGTGCCAGAGAGGTTATAATTTGATATGTCAAGTGGGATGACTGCCTTGTTATTGCCATCACAGTTGATGCCAGTCCAAAAGCAAAGGGAATTGTAATTTGAGATGTTCCAGGTGAGAAGGGTAGGAGGCTTCGAAAGGCTGTTTGAGAGAAACAAGAATTGAGGCTTGCCTTATGTGAGAAAGATTATGTGAAGACACTGATGAGAAGAGGTAAGGAGTACAAAGAAGAGAGAAGAGAGGAAGACTAGACAAGCAGCCATGGAGTAATACTTTGGTGAGACTTTGAGGAAGTTTCGAGGTACTAATGTATTTGACTTATATATCATACCTCACTTGATCAAATTGATCTGTATTACTATAGCCTATGACTATTGTAATGGAGAAGATATTCACATGCAATTCAGGGAAAAAGTTTGCTTAATTTTCTTGCTTTTCGTTCACAGAGCTGAAAAACCAAAGCAACTCAGGAGTTTTGTACACAGGAGTGTCTCGAGAAGTAACCACTAAAAAACTTAAAGTTCACAATCAAACAATCAAAGAACAATTTCAAATTGCCAATCAACAGTTAGTCTAGTTATAATAGCGTACAGGGTATCACTAATGCATTTGTAAATCTAACACTCAGCCATGGGTCCTTAACCTATTTCACTGGTTGTTTCTGTCCAAGAAGGAACCAAAAAAAGAGATGTTTTCCCAAATACACACAGCCATGGGGCCTTAACCTATTTACTTTCGATTCTTAAAAGAAATCAGTGAACAACCATGTAAATATATTCAAATAAATGCCAAATATATTCAACACATACCGTCACTTCTTCATCATATTGCTGCTTGTCGCAAACAATCATGTTCAAGTTTGCATCCCAACCATATCCGCTTCTGCCCCGAAGGAGTGATATTGTGCTCCATGTCTTCTTCACAGTCCTAAGATGATTTTCTACATGGAGTGGTGAACACTCACATCCAAACTTCTCATTTATTGCTCGTGCAGCTCGAACAAATGACGTGGGCTTGAAAGAACTTGAAGGTTTATTTCCTTTAGTGGCCTCATAGCAAGAATTTCAAGGAACAAGCGGTCCATAGGTATTGACCACCTAAAGTTTGTGCTCTCATCACTTGTCCCTCCCTCTTTTCTCGTTCTCTTATCCATTTCTTGTTCTCTCCTTTCCTTAGCAAGATCTAAAAAAACCCACCATTTAAATCATTAAGAACACAAAAACCCAGAAAAACAAACAAACCGTCTTCAGTCCAACCCGTTTCTCCCGTCCCCACATCCAAAAGCGAAAACAGACAGATATAACCCACAAAAGTATAAACTAAAATGGAGAGTAAAAGAGGAGATAGCCATAGATGATACAATGCAGAGGGGATGTGTAGGACATATAGTTCAATCTGCACACTATGTGGAAACATTTAGCGATCAAATTGCAAATTCGTGATGTGGGTTTGTATAATGTTCGTGAAATAAAGGCATGAAACGAACAATTTTGGTTCAGACATTTCAACAAACACCATAACTACGTAACTCTCATATGGTAGAAAAACAAGTAAACCCATGTACCAGCCTTAGCCATAAAAATTGGTAATTTCATGCCATTTTGGATGATTTAGTTACATATAACAGGTGGAAAAAGGAATCAAACGATTCGTACCGAAGTTTACAGAGAAAAACCAACGGAACTTACCTCGGTGACTAATGGAGAAACCCTCAAATATACAAATGACACGAAACGAGAACCCAAATCTATTTCCAAATCCAATTAACAAGGTGAATGAGATTATTATGAACTCACAAGATTTTGCATCAAAAATGGAATAAAAGCTTATCTAATTGAAGAGGCATCAATAGATTGGAGGGAATGGTGGTGATTGAAGAAGAAACAAAATGAGAGAGGACAAACCTTGAAGAGGCGGTGGCAGAGGTGGCAGAGACAGGCGGCGGTGAGGAGGCGACGGTGAGGACGCAGCTGTGTGGAGGCAGTGATGGAGTCGACAGAAGAGAAGGCGAGAAATGAGGGGAATGTTTCTGGAAAATGACTACGGTATATTTTTTTGGTAAGTGGTTTTCCATAAAATTTGTCTTGCTTTTCTATAGACCGTAAACGTTTTCAATAAGTAGTTTTCCAATAGACATGCCAAACAAACATACCTGTTAAAACACTTAGTCACAGCCACCATGGCTGGACTTGCTTAAGTTTACAGCCACTCTCACCCCTATTTACACCCATGAATCCGTAAATAACATAAGGAAGAAAGGTAGAAGCATACCGGGATCTCGCCGGAATTCTTTGGGTCCTTCTCCCTGCCTTCGTCCAGGCGCTTCCTCCGATAGCCGAAATGCTGCGTGAGGTAATTAGGGTCCGCTGGAGTTGTAAACCTCTCTCTCTCTATATCTATATATATATATATATATACACACATACACATACATACTTACATTACCACAAGCCCCCTACGGTCTCATCAATCATTAAAAAAAAATTATCTGAAGCTTTTTATGATTCTGAAATAATTTCCACAATTCTCGTTTATGGTAATTTAAGATGCTAGCATAATTTAACGGGGTGTTATGTCCCCCGCTCCACAAATTTGTCGCTAAAGAACACTGCAAAATATGGATATTATCGTTAATGATTTTTAAAAAATATCATTAACACTGATCGTTACTAAAGACCTATCATTTGTAATTGCTATTGTAAATTATAATTTATGATTCTATAATTGTCGCTAAATGTTCAATGAAATTCGCTCACGCAAATCGACGCTAAATATTACATATAATTAATGTCGCTAACAAAATAAATTAACCGCCCTGAGTTGCCAATCTTTTAGCTCATGCAATTCGTGGCAAAAGAACTCAAAAAATTACTTATAAACTTTAACAAGAAGAATGTTGTTAAACGTCCTAAATGATACCGCTTACAACAACCATCGCAAAAGATCATCTAGTATCACTTACAAAAATTATCATCTAAAAAATTAATAACCAGCTAAATTTATTATAAGCCCAACCTTAGGTTCGGGCTATTACATTCTCGCCAAAGAATAAGTATATATTCATGTAAGTACCTTTACAATTGTTTTGTTACAATAATATATTATTACCATGTACACTAAATTCGATGACCATATGGTTATGGAGAGACATGTGTCACGGACCGATTGAAAGGAAGCTGATTTTTGGAGGTTACGTCATGCGGACGCTGATTAGGCGCTTATGGGATGCTTAGTGGACGCTTACTTGGCAATTGAGGGACAAGGCTTCTGGAAGGTTCAAGGCTCCCTACATTCTTGTGCCTTGTAAATATGTGTATGTTCTAGAGTAAGGAGGGATAGCTCTAGAATGGTAGGGAATATTCTAGGAAGAGCCTAGAATATTAGAGAGGCTTGTAAATAGTCTAGAGAGTTCTAGAGGGATAATGCATACCGTAGGATTGCATGTAATCTCCACCGTCCGTTGAGGAGGTGGAGTAGTATATAAGGTCAAGGCCTCATTTGGCCAAGACAAGGAATGATCTAGTGATCCAAGAGTGAATCTAGGCATCTAGAGTTGTACATCTAGTGATCTAGCGAGAATCATTCCCAAACTCTTGTGTTCCGCTGTGCATTTGCTTCTAACATCGCCCAGCTCAAGGGTTAGGCTGACTTAGCGCGCAAGCGGAGGCTTGATCTAGCTAAGTGCCGCACAGTTTCGACTTAGGGAAGTTTGTTCCGTGACAGGTGGTATCAGAGCTTGGTTGTGAAGGGTCGTACCAAGCAAGAAGCAGTGATGGCAGGCAAGGGCAATAGCGTTGGGACATCGGGAATGTCCAAGGAGAATTTCGTCGTGGTCGAGCATGGGCAAGATCCACTATCACCACCAAATGGGAAGAAGGGTGGTCGAGGCCAAAGCAAGTAGAGGGATGCGCTTACTTCGTTAAATGGCCGAACATGTCACTTGGAGTTAGCAATGGGTGATGTCAAGGATCGCGTGGAGATGGTCGAGCAAAATCTACAAACGTTGGAGGATCACGTCTTAGAAGAGCTCGAGTCGCTCAAAAGGATGGTGGGTGCCCAAGATGAGCTACGTGAGAGGTTCACCGAGTTGTTCACAAGTTTGCAAGAATAACTCGATGGGGTAAAGGCTAGCGTGGAGGAGACAAGGCAAGACGCGGCGATGTGCAAGAAAGCTATCACGTGTGGAGCAGTTGCCACTCCTAGTCCAAGGGTGGACACGCCTAAGCCGAAGGAGTTCGGAGGCAAGAAGGATGCCAAGGAGCTCGACAATTACATATGGCACATGGAGCGATACTTCGAGGATGCTAGCATTACGAATGAGGAAACTAAGGTAAGAACTGCTACTCTCTACCTTACGGATACCGCAACTCTATGGTCGCATAGAAAACATTACGATATAGAGAAGGGGTTGTACACCATAGATACTTGGGAGGTGTTCAAAAGGAAGATTAAAAAGCAGTTCTATCCGAAAAATGTGGCCTACGAAGCAAGGAAGAAAATGAAGGAATTGAGACATAAGGGCTCAGTAAGCGACTACGTGAAGGAGTTTACGACTCTTATGCTTCATATTCCGAATATGACGGAGGAGGATCTTCTCTTCAACTTCGTCGATGGCCTCCAAAGTTGGGCCAAGAAGGAACTTCAATGCAGGGGCGTGAAGGATGTCGATAAAGCCATAGCGATGGCGGAGTCGTTGGCGGAGTATGATAGAGGTGGGGGATCTTCAAAGTCTAAGGAGGAAGAAGAAGCTTCAGAAGGCAACCATGCCAATGGTGGGGGAGGAAGTCCCAAGGCATGGCAAAAGGGGAAGAATCAAGCTAGCACGAGCAAGTCCGAGGGCCATGGAAAGCTAAAGGAAAAGCGAGTCAAGAACAAGCCCAATGATGGATGCTTCTTTTGCGGAGGGCTGCATTGGGCAAGGGATTGCCCACGACAAGGCAAGATGGATGCCTTAGTCAAGGAGAAGGAGGAGTCCGAAGGCAACACGGTGCGCATAGGCTCACTCCAAGTCCTAAATGCACTCCAAAGGAAGAATGTGTCGCAAGTCCAGACGGGTGAGGGACAAGACTCTATGAGCAAGGGGTTGCTCTACGTGGAGGCGAAGTTGAATGGGAAGCTCGCACAAGTGTTGGTGGATACGGGGGTGACTCACAACTTCGTGACGATGGAAGAGGCCGAGAGGTTGGGTCTCAATGTGGTTGACAGTGGGGGTTGGCTAAGAACCGTCAACATTGAAGTGAAGCCCCTATAAGGCATAGTTCAACGGGTTGAAATGTGCCTTGGCAGGTGGAAAGGGTTCGTAGACTTCTTTGTTGCACGGTAGGATGATTTCAAGGTGGTGTTGGGCCTTGATTTCTTGCGATAGGTAAGTGCCTTAGTGTCACCGTATAATAACACGGTGTGCATTATGGAGAAGGGTTCAGCATGTGCGGTGCCTATGTTTGGGGGAACACCTAGTACCGTGACTTCTACTCCTATGCTGCTATCGGGTATGCAGCTAGTGAAAGGAGTCAAAGATGTGGAAGCCAAGAGTGAGGGCACCTCCTTAGCATGTCTCAAGAAGGAAGACAGCATTGTGCCTACGACCGGGCAGCCACCAAAGGAGTTGGTGGCCGTCCTTAAGGGGAAGAAGGACACTATGCCACGGGAGCAACCATCAAGGGAAGCGAGGAACGTCCTTAAGGCGAAGAAGGGTGCGGCCAATGAAGCCGAAGACGTTCTCGAGGGGAAAGAAAACAAGGACATTGTGTCGTGCGAGAAATGGCAACCACCTAGGGGAAAGGTGGATCGTGAATGCAAGCTTGACCGGGGGCCAAGCCACAAACTGTGGCACCAAGTGGGATAGTGCCGCCAAACGTGGAGAAGGTGGCAGCTACATCGAAGGCGAAGGGGAATACTATCAAGCTGATCAAGCAGGTTCTGCAGCGTGATCCCTTAGCCAAGGAGTTACTACAGCTTGTGAAGAGTGGGAAGACCCAACGGTATTGGGTGAAGGGAGGCCTACTCTACAAAAAGGATGGACGAGTGTACGTGCCAAAGTGGAAATACCTAAGGAGGATGGTCATAGGGGAATGCCACGACACTCGGTCGACAGTGCATCCGGGGGCATAGACGGACATATGCCTTGGTGACAAAGATATATTTTTGGCCTCAAGTGAAGAAGGAGGTGCAAATGTGTGTCAAGACTTGCCGTATGTGCTGACAAGTCAAGGGGGAGAGTCAAGCCGATGGGGCTAAACTCGTGGACGCGACTCAAGTTTGGCATGACTTGCATAGGCGTGAGGCCGAGAACGTGCTTAGCGGTGAAGCTCAAACGAAGACAAGGAGTTGCACCAACAAGGCGTTGCTTGGTCAAGTGGGAAGAATTACCGAAGATGCAAGCAACTTGGGAGCCGATGGAAGATCTTTGGTAGTTTGAGATGTTCTTCAACGTCACGATGAGGTCGCAACGAGGGCATCACGTAATTAGGTGGGGGAGAATGTCACTGACCGATTGGAAGGAAGTTGATTTTTGGAGGTTACGCCATGCGGACGCTCATTAGGCGCTTACGGGACGCTTAGTGGACGCTTACTTGGCAACTGAGGGACAAGGCTTCCGAAAGGTTCAAGGCTCCTCTACATTCTTGTGCCTTGTAAATATGTGTATGTTCTAGAGTAAGGAGGGATAGCTCTAGAATGGTAGGGAATATTCTAGGAAGAGCCTAGAATATTAGAGAGGCTTGTACATAGTCTAGAGAGTTCTAGAGGGATAATGCATACCATAGGATTGCATGTAATCTCCACCGTCCGTTGAGGAGGTGGAGTAGTATATAAGGTCAAGGCCTCATTTGGCCAAGACAGGGAGTGATCTAGTGATCCAAGAGTGAATCTAGGCATCTAGAGTTGTACATCTAGAGTGTGAGTGTATCCTTGTACCAAGCTTCTCCAAGTTATAATATAGTGGGAATCATTCCCAAACTCTTGTGTTCCGCTGTGCATTTGCTTCTAACATCGCCCAACTCGAGGGTTAGGCTGACTTAGCGCGCAAGCGGGGGCTTGATCTGGCTAAGTGCTGCACGGTTTCGACTTAGGGAAGCTCATTCCGTGACACATGGCTCTAAATTAAGGAAAACTACTTGAGTGTATTGTTAATAAGAATCCAATTATTGCATTATCCAACTTAAGCGGGTCCATGTTCCAACGTATGAAACATGTGAAATATATTAACTTTTATAACATATTACATTCCACTACTAACAATAATGTTACGCAAGAGAGGCAATACTCAACATCGTCACTTTCGGTAGTACAAGTGGAACCTAAGTGCAGATGGTATAACAATTACAAATCTATACTACTTATTAAGCCAAAACTTAATTTGTGTAACCCTTTTTTTGTGTTACATAACTACCAACTTACAATGATGACAAGTGGCATTCCAAGAAATTTTTAAAAATTGACACAAAATAGAAATCCTAATTGGTAAGTAACTATCTGCAAAAATATGTATAGTTTCACAAGTTAAAATTTATCAAAAAATAGCTACAAACATTTAAAGGCCAAGTTTGATACGATTATAATATTTTGCTAGCTTATTTTTGGACACGTATGGCTAACTTATTTTTCTGTTATTTAAGATTCATTTTACTGAATATGACAATAAACACGTCGTGATGTTTGCTTTTTTTTTTAAATAAAATTTGTACTATTAATTTCAATTTCGCACACGCATCGTGTGTGCTACGGTGACTCGTATCTTTTAATGCTCATAAATTTTGTATAAGTTCTTTCCTTGCATAAGATTATCAGCTAACAGTTTGTGACTTTAGGATGAGAAATGCAAGATAGAACAAAAAAATTGATTTTATATTCTTATAGAAACAGATGAATCAAGCAAAAGCGGCGACATTAGGAGCCGTCATGTACAAGCGCACATCTCTGAAGCATGTAAGTCAAAACTAATATCGTAATGCATGCAAATAATTATATATGAAAATTTTGGTGTACCATATAAAACGCATCCCCGCGTTAACTTTGCTTACATGATTTCTTATATTGCTTTGAAGTAATAACTCTGGAAGTTGAAAATAAGAGACAACCTTACTATGATGCGTGCATATTTGGTCAAAAATCAATTGAAAGATATGATGACAACACTGAATGTACAAATGGGCATGAGCCAAATGCAAAAGAGATTGTAATATCCCGCACTTTTTGAGCAGTTTAAAATAACTATCGGTGACCTGAAAAATAAGCGGGCGATAATTTTGAGCGATGATCGGGTATCAGTAGAGAATGAAATGTTAAATTGATTTTGGGGTAAAAATATAATTTTTAAAACTTTAGGGGTCTTTTTGTAATTTTGGAAACTTTGAGGGGTGATAGGTTTGATGCGATTTGGTAGGTTAACGCTCTAGGAGTTCGGGTTGATGGAACTCCGGATTTCTAGGATGTTACAATGAGTCCTAGGTTAATGCAGTAAACACAAATGATATCAATAAAATGCACCAACAATCATGACACTAACATCTTGTAATTACGTCAGAGTACAACATTAGGCTCAATGTGGTTGATGACACATATTGGACTACATTTATCTTATTTGATAAAGTAGTAATAACAATGATTGATTGCAGTGCTGAACAATACAAAGAGTATGTAAGGATTAAGGTGATAAGTTAATAACATTCTTTCATATATTCATGTATACTATAGATTTCATCCCAACACTATCAAATTTTAATGTAGAATGAAGACACTTTGTACTACAGAAAAATGGTTAGATGCAAAAATGAAAAGTACAAGTTTCTTACAAAGCTACAGAGAGTCTCTGAAAGTAACGAAGGCAAGACATCAATTATTTTAGAAGCAATAGAAGCAAGTGCAAAGAAAGAGATACTAGAAGCGGTTGTAGAGAAAGAGACAATACAAGCACATGTAGAGAAAGAGACCATACAAGCAATAGCAAGCAAAGAGCTTATACTAATCGATGATGACAAGACTTTCAAAAGTTTTCAAAAGAAGAAAAACCCTAAAATAAAGTTTGGGTCTATGACAAAAACATCTCCAAGAAGAAGATAAAGATTGAGAAGGATTAGCATAGTAGTATTACTTTATAGGAAAGGAACAAGTTTGGGTTATTTAGTGATGCTACTTTGAAGCTCAACTATTTGAACGTCCTTTCATAAATAATTTAAATTTGATTACATTGCAACATGCAAAGCACGTGTTACCAAGGTCAGAACTTGGTTAAGTTGTCAGCGCCGAATGATCCAGATCTATTTTTCACACATTTTTTAAGTTCGTTCGCTACATTATGTAGCGAACAGTGTTTTTGACAAAAATACCCTTCAATTGACTGTGCAGTAAAAGAGTCTGTCTGCTATGTAGCAGACGGAATATAAAAAGGCAGACAAGTCCATTCACATCGCTCCCTCTCTCTCCCCTCCCTCCTTCCTCTCCTTTCATCTCCTCTCCTCTCCTTTCCTCTACACTACTGCCTCCTCTGCCTCCCCAATAATCCACCTCCATCATCACCAACACCTTTAGGCAGAAGGTTGATAGCTCCACTGCCTAGCTTCCTCGACAACTCCACCGTCGCAGTTGCAGCATCCTAGATTTGTTTCTTCTAATTCAATTAGTATTTTCTCTAATTTTTTTCTAATTTAATTGGACATAAATCTATTTCAATTAGAATTATCTCTTGGTGTAGCTTTGAATGGTGATGGTTGGGGCAGGGTGGTGGGTTTTTTTGGTGGATCAGTGATGAATGAAATGGTGGATGTGGTCGTTGGTGGTGGCCTTGGCAAAATGAGGGGAAAATGGTGCCACCAGGAGTTGTACCCTTAATGAAATGAGTGGTTTCCTTTGCTTCTTATGTTTATTGTTCCTTATTCTTGAGTTCATCACAAAACTAATAGGAAATATTGGAATTTAGAAGCCAATTTTATGTTTGTGGAATCAACAATAAAGAATTTGTTTTGGTTTATGGAATTCCACAGTTTTTGGATTAAATACAACAAAGGACACATAGCATGAACATAGACCAAACAAAGAACAAAGAACATAGTCAACAAAGACATGAATACAAATAATTTCTTGCTTGTATGCTAAATTATGTAGGAGACAAGGGGTAATATGGTCAAAGATACCGTCCGCTACATTATGTAGCAGACGACGAAAAAGTTTTAAAAAAAGTTAGATCTAACCCGTCCATCCTTGATGAATGAACGGCCAGTTGATGCTCGCAACTTTTCTCAAGTTGTCAGCGTTGTCATATATATATATATGTATGGACGCGATCTACTGCCCGCGCAAGCATATTATTTTTCTTGCCAAAGCGATCTGACCGTTTATCCGTGATTTATGAACGGTCCATATTAAATCTTCTCCCTCAATAGTGCTAGATAACCCTATTACTTTAATATATTTGCAATCTAGCCCCAAAACTTTAGAAAATATTATTTTACGCACTCTAATACTTTTTCAAATACAATATAAACCATAGAGTTACTTCAAATTATAATGCTACTTACAGAGATGCTGCTCTTGGTCCTTGAATGTATGTCTGTCATGCTTCTCATGTTACTTTTCGATAACCAAGCTTTTCACCAAGTGGACACACAGCTCGTTGCCTTACATTTCTCAGATTTGGCTAATGGCTATTATCAAACACTCTCAAGCTATCAGGATATTGGTTTGAAAAATGCAGTAGAAGACGTCGTACTAAAATCAATACCTCTTTATTTATACTGGAAAGGAAACCTTACATAGGAGTAATAGAATGGAATGTTTCCATCTATTGTTGCACATTCTAAATCTTAGCACACTTCACACTCTCTCATACTTCCTCTGCCTTCTAACTCTTACTTCGACCCTTTTTATAGATGAAAAGATCAGGCACATAAGATTCTTCAATAGTAAAAATCATCTATTATTTTTTGTAGGGTCTTCTTTCTTTTATTGTGGCAGACATTTTTATTCTCTTTTCAACTTGACTTTGTCATTTCTCGCTGGCCATTATGTCCATATCAATCATGCCTATCTTGTGGTCCTGCACCATCTTGTACAGCTCAAAAGTTTGGTTAGGCAGATCAGGTTCTTCTTTTTCTTAGCTGTTGAACTGTTCATAGAGTTTGATTACCTGATCTTGACCCTGTTTGGAGGGTTCTATGGATACTCTACACCACTTCAGGATTACTATCCTTCTTCCATCACAAAAACATGCTTCTATGGGATCGGCTACCATGTTTTCAATGGTTGCATGAACACAACTGATTCTTTCGATCTTGTCTTTCTCCGGATTATACGTGTTCCATGGCTCATCCTTGTGCGGTCGGTATAAATTCATTAACTTTTTATTAGCGAATCGATAAATGAACCAAATTTGGTATGGTTGGTAGAATTTGGTTTCACTTCTTTCTGCCAGTGTTGACAGTATTTGGACTGTGATAATCTGTTGACTGAATCTCATAACTCCAAGAGCATATCAAACTATAGGTAGGAGACTATCGATGAGTTGATAATCATCTTGATTTATTTCAAATGTGTCTACGAGTCCATGTTCAATCCATTTAAGATCAACCTTGTCTGATGGTAATGTGAGGCTTGGCCATCCATAATCCCAATTCAGGAACGCTTTCATTTCTGGTTTACGAAGCATCTCTTCGTGTTCATTCTCCTTACTGGCTAGTTCTTTTATTTTTTTAGTGATATCAGCTGGGAGCAATGATTCTAGTTCTTCTAACAATCGAATTCTTTCTTCCTTTTCTTGTAGGACTATCATTCATTCTTCATTGTTTATATTAAGCATTTCTTCTAAGTGCTTAACATAATCAGTTAATTGACTAAGAGTTCTCCGTAAATCTTTTAGGTAATTTTTCCTCAGATAATGCCAGACATTTCCAATGAGATTTTTACTCTCTTCACATAACCCTGGATCATAAAACAATTTTGTTTTATTATCATTGGTTTGTGTTATGATAGCATTTTACTTTGAAGTTTTTCATCTTCGTCAATTGCCACTGTTCTTTTTAGATTCTTGTTGTTAGAATAGTAATTTTTTATTTTCTTGCCCACTTGTTTAGGGCGCCTTACTATCGAGGTTTCAGCCTTACTCTCTTTATTCCAAAACTTATGCATTGGTTTTGAACGCTAATTTTGTATCGTCCTATTTTAGAGCTTTCGGGTTGGTAGTTCCAACCATCCTCTTCCATTACTGGGGGAGGATTTATGAGTGACAAAGAACTGTCCTCTTTCTTTTTAGGGTAAATGACATAGTAGTCGAATTTTCCTGATGGTTCTCCCAGTAGACCGACTTCAGGATCTCCTGCTTCATACATTTCTTTTAAGGCCTTTTGAGTCATCTTTTTTGGGGTAACAACAACTCCCTGCATCATAAAGCATAATTTCCTGGTTAGGCTATCTGCAAGTGCATTTTTGGCTGATGAGATGTATTCTATATCAAAAGTATAATAGCTGAACCATTGTTGCCATCGATAAAGCCTTGTTTGACTAACATCTATTAGGTCTCTTCTGAGGAAAGCTTTAAAACACCTATTATCTATTCTGATAAGAAAGTGTTCTGAAGCTAGAAATATGTAAAAAGATTTTATGCCACGTTTTATAGCTAAAAACTCTTTTCGTTTATGTGATATTGAGTTTCTGCATCCTTAAAGGTTCCGCTCCAGTATCCACACAGCTGTTCTTCAGCTTAATCAGGGGGTATTACTTTTAATACTGCACCCCAACAATTTTCAGAAGCGTCAGTTTCTAGAACTAATTTGTTTCCTTGTTTAGGTAAGCTTAATTTTGGCAGGATTTTTGCCTGACCTTTTATCCATAGAACATTTTGGGTATCTTCATCTTCCCATATCTATTTTCACTTTCTAAGCTTTTTACTTAAGATTTCTATTAGATTTTGATAAACGAGGGATAAATTTTCTCTTGTAATCTAACAACACAATAGACCTTTGAAGTTGTTTTACATCATTGATTTGTTATGGAAATAGCTTTATTTTTTCAGCTATGTGATCTTGAAGGACAATTTTTTACTGTCTTTTATTCTCAATCTTAGAAAGTTAATGGTGGTTTGTTCCCATTCACATTTCTTTTGTGATAGTACTAATCCTTGGTCAATGAATTCTTGTGCTATCTTTTTTAGATAATTTCTATGTTCTTTTCTGATTTTTTAAAATACTGATATGTCATCTATGTACACCACACAGTAATCTCTATGTTTTCTAAAAATGTTATCTATCCTTCTTTAGAATAAAGGTGGAGCATTTTTCAATACGAATGGTAACACCATCCATTCATAGTGCCCTTGTGGTGTGCTAAAGGCAGTTAATGGAATTGATGATTCTTCCATTTTTTATTTTTCAATATCCGCTTTTTAAATCAAACTTCCAGAAAAAGTTGGCTAGCTGGATTTTGTTTATCAACATATCTTTGTTTGAAATTTTGTAGTCATCTTTGACTGTTGTTGTGTTTAAAGCCCTATAATCTATGACTAATCTGACTTTTTCTCTAGCCTGTTCTGCATGATTTTTTACCATGAAAGTCGGACTTGAATGAGGACTCTCACTGGGTCTTATTAACCCTTGTTTTAGTATTTCAGGAATCTGTCGTTCAAATTCCTAAACCATCTCAAAAGACTATGTTGCATTGGTTTTATGTGAATCACATAATCTTTATCCTTGAGGGTCAATGTTGCCCAACGTTTATCCTTTTCACATAATATTAGCGAGTTATCACTAAAAAATTACTTTCTAACATTTTTTTTTATCCTATCAAGACTAGGAATTTATTTTCCTTATTTGCATTGATAACGTTGGTTTATTTCTTTAACCCAACTGTCATTTTCTTTGATTACTTCTTTGTTAAGTAATTCTTCCTTCATTACTTCTTCTTCAAGTAACATTTTTCATGAGTCTTTTTTGTTCTCTTCACCATGCTGGGCTGCATAGAGAGACTCACTCTTGATATATTTTTGAATTTCTCCTAGTTTTTTTTGGGCGAAAACCAAATTTATACTTTTTAGCTATATATTTTAACAACGGAATTTTTTGACGTTGTATTTCAATATGAAACTCCTCCTGAATAAATGATCGATTTTTAGCTTGTTTGAGGAAAGCATTTCCTATTAGCCATCTTATGAGTCAAATTGGATTACTCGCTCTATAATGAACTGTTTCCCATTTATTATGATCGAAATATCATATACTTCATATTCTAGTTCGAACTCATCGTCATTTGCCATTCGCATGTTCTTGAGTCGATCTATTTTTCAGAGGATAAAATTTCTGGTCGTGTCAGGCAATAGGATGCTCCAGTATCTACTAAAGCATTTATTTTAAAAGGGTGATAACCCTGGAAGTAAAAACTTAGTTATATATAAGAATTGTTTGGACTTACCACCATCCGTTTATTATTCATTTTTTTTATCTTCTTTTGCCTTTGATAATACTCATAATGTCTTGAATACCCTTTTCAAGATCATCTCCTGTCAAGCCTTTTTCTTTAAGCTTCTTCTTGACAGTGTCATTTACTGATGTTGTGGTCATTACATGTATGGTTTCTACATGTGATGACATGCTTCATCTGATTGGAATGGTAACTGTTTTGTACCCTATGATGTCTTCATCAGAACTGTCTTCTTCTTTGATAGCTTCTTCTACCATTTTTTCCCTCTCCTTTGCCTTTTGGATTTGTAGATGTGGAAGGTATTGAAGAGACAGAATGTCTACTTGGTTCTTCGAGGATAACAACACCTTTATTTTTCCTAATATACATTTGTTCTTGTAACACCCTGAACTGTGATATTGTCTAGTCGGTTAGTTTATTTTAAAGTGTGACTTTCATACACAAGATTTAGTGTAGATTTTCGTGAGCAAAATTTTTTCGATAACCTTTAGGGATAAAATTTTGCTAAACCATTAGTTATAAATTAAAGATGGTAAATATAAGTGATATGATTGAGGTATTAAAATGTGGACCTTTTTACGATTTAAGTGATAGCAATTAGCGTAAATGATATTTTGAAAACTCTAAGCGACGATATTTCTACTTAGCATTGATATTTTTTGAGCGACCTTTAGCAACGAATAAGGAAGCGGGGTAGCGTATCAAACCCATTAAAAATTTTCAAGCACATAAACTATAGCAAATAAGTTATTTTGGACTTGCTTATAATAATAGAAAGTAGCGGGTAAAATTTAAAATGACTAACAGAAGTTTAGGGGCTTTTTGGTAGTTTTCCAATTTAGGGTTTATTATTATTATATAGATATATATATATATGTACACACACACACACACACACACACACTAAGAGGCAGCCATTAAACTCTTTTCCCTTCATCTAGTTCACGAGAGAGAGAGAGAGAAAGCAGAGAGAGGGAGTGAAGGAAGGATTTCGGCGAAACCTCAGGTAAGATCTCTAATTTTTCTCTGAATCAAATTATCTTTGGGATGGGGTATGTGGGTTACGGCAGTGTGTGTTGGATGTAATGGGTGTGGGTTGTAACCAAAAGATAATGCTGCCATAGATGTACAGCCATGCTTGGGTGGTGCCGTGAAAGGTTGATGGTTGACATGGAAAGAAATGGCAGGAAGGAGCCGTTAGATGGAATACGATTGTGAGGGAGAAAAGGTTGTTATGGATTGTGTGAATTATGGGTGTGGTGGTTACGGCAGCCATGGGATGCCGTGAGTTGCAGGGTATGGTGTATGCATGGGACAAGGGTTACGGTTGTGGGTTTGTGAGAATATAGGTGTGGGTATAAGAGTTTGTATAAGAAGGTGCAAGGATGTAATGCGTGTGAATATGTGTGTAATGTGGGTTGTATGCTTGAATTGTGTGTGTGTGTGTGTGTGTGTGTTCAAGTTGTGTTTTTGTGTGTGGAGTAGAAGAACACCATTGTCGTGAGGCAATGGGTTCAAGGGCAGTCTGCTGTGAGGAAGTGGAGGGGTGTGCGTTAGTGTGTTGTGAGCAGGTGTGTTAATGGGTGCTGTATGTGCGTGCGTGCGTGCGTGCGTTTGTGTGTATTGTTTGCATGTATATGTGTTGCTCTGTGTGTGTGCACGCGCGCATAAAGGAATATGTGGGTTTGTAAAGGGTAAGTGTTGTGGTGCATTGTGAATATAGTTGTGTGCTTGGGTGTTTGTTGTGTGCCTGTGAGTGGGGTGTGTGTGTGTGTGTGTTTTAATCTAACAGTGTGCGTGGGTGTGTGTGTGATGGGTGTATTAATGGAGGTAGAAGATGGGTCAATGTGTGGGTAGATGTGTAGCTTTGTGGGTGGGTTTTGCACAAAGGAGAGAAGCTACTACCGTGAGGCAATAACTGTGTTAAGTGTGAGTGTGTGATTTTTGGGTACACGTGTGTGTATAATGAGTGTATGTGTAAAGGGTGTGTGGGTGTGTATGTAAGTGTAGTTGTGTGTGTCGAGTGAAGAAATGCGTGTGTATGTGAGTCTCGTGAGCTTTGAGGGTCTGTGAATGAGATAGAGGCTGAGTGCAGTGAACAGGAAGAGGAATGCGGAGCGGGTATTGGGTTAGCCTTGAGTACGGTGCGAGCATTCGATAGTGTACAACAATTTTTAATTGGTGAAATTCTAAAGTATGATACTTTAGACTAAGTTAGAATTTTCGGCAAAAATTCATAATTTTCTGAGATTGTATGAATTTTTAGTATTTTTATCAATTTCATATTGAAAATTTTTTTTGGAGCCTTTAAACTCATGAAAATGTTCTATAAAAATTAGAGTAATGTTTTTTGTAGTATAAAAAAGTCCCAGATTAAGTTTGGTGATTTTTAGAGCTGATTTGATATTGTTTCAATATCGCATTGGTTTTAGCAAAATGAATAATTTAAAATAGTTTTAATGCCTTTTAATTTCTCATATTAATTTTTATACATATTTTAAACCTGTTAGAAAAATTATGAAACTTTATTTTCAGCTAGAAGCAATTATGGCTATTTATGGGTTTTTCTTGCATTTAAAGAAATTATTTAATTCAAAAATATTCAAAATTTCAAAAAATTCATATTTTAACTTTTTCTAAATTTTTAAGCAATAAAGGGGTTTTATTTTAATTTATTATGAATTTTGAGATATCGTTATGCATTAAGGAGCATACAGGGTTCTCGGTTAGTTTAGTCGTGTGCGAGACCGCTTTGAGCTGCGCAATTTTGGAGTTAGAAGTGAGTATGTGGTGGGTAGTTAATATTAGGTTTATAGTATTGTAGTATAGATTGTGTTCTAACATATGGATTGCCAATCTAGGTTATTCAAAGAATTTTGATCGATGTTACATAACATTGCATAGCTTGGATCGAGGTAAAGATTTTATCTCCGAACCTACTTCATTGCTCTGATTTCAAATGTTTTATTATGAAAGCTTTACGAAACTTCATCGAGCTCTGATTTTATAATTGATATAAAAATATAAGGAACTCCATCTGAACCCTACTTCATTGTTCTAGTTTCAAATGTTTTTATTATAACATCTTTGCGAATTACAGTGAACTCTAATTTTATAATTGTCATTAAAGGGTAAGGAATTCTATCCAAACCCCATTTCATCATTGATATCAAATATAATTTTTTGATGTTGTTATAGAAATTTTAATGAACACTGATATTTTATTGTCATGAAAATGTTTTCAATTGCCCGTGTAACCCTAATTTGAGCCTTATTGCGATCATTTGGAATTCTTTATTTATTCTCATCTGTTTTATTGATTCAATTACCGTAAAATATTTTAAATTCTATTTTATTGCTTGTCAATGTTAACATGAGTTAGTAATCTGGGAGTTATAAGGATAATCTGTATTGCTAGAGTTATAAGGATGGTCTGTTAGTTCGGTTAAACTAGTACTTAAATGGACTAGTCAGTGTACATATGCATATGTAAAGCGTATCGAGCACTACCGAGGTGGCTTTGCTATAGTGTACTACTCATGCTCAATGTTTCATGTTTCTATTTGATTGCACCTGAAGTGTTTTGAAATAATTATTGATTTAAGGGATTGAGTTGATATTTATCCCTATGTTTATATTGAAATGCAGTGGTTTTATTTAAAAACCATTTTAAAATTATCATTTGATTGTATGTAGAAAATCATTTGAATCGCTCTGTTTTTCTGTTTAAAAATTGTTGTTTGGCTTAATGTAAAATTGTCTGAATCGTTTTTTATTATTTTTAAATCCTCAATCGACTTTAATGGGCTGTCAAAAGCTCATTCTCTTTCGACTTCCTTTCGGCAGGTCGTAACCAGCATTAGATTACTTAAAACTGGATTAGAGGCAAGCGACCTAATGAAGTTAAGTTATTATGGCTATTTAGAACCCTGCGTGGGTGAACCTCTGTAGTTCATTATCAGATTTAAATTTAGTTTATCAATCATGATTGTGCACTCGGAGTAGTACATTAATTGATGGTTAGTTGCTCTGACAGATTGATGGTATTATTTGGTTAAGTTTTGAGGATGTTATTGTCTTAGCGTGAATGATCGAGTGAGTGTTAACATTCCGAAAAATTTCGGGATGCTACAGTTCTAGTTGTTTACTAGCTAATCCTTCTCCTATCACCCATTTTTTAGGCCATGATAGTTGCTTTGGATTTATCTTCCGTGCTTTTATTACTCGAACATTACTACTTGTTTGTTCAAATAATTCTACTTCACTATTTAATGTTTTACTTAGTGGATTAGTGATATTTACTACTCTGAAAACTAGATGGTAATGTAATATAATATTTTTGCAGACTTCTCGTAATTCAGTCATGCCTTAAGTCTGAATCATCAGTTCTAATGCTTTATTAAGATGAAGATCTTTTAAGGACATGAAGTAATTTGGAGTAGTTTTAAACCAAACTGGTTTGTTATACAAGATACCCCCTATTAGAGCTTTTTCAAAAGTTTTCCACCGATTATATGTTAAATAACATATTACCGGTGTATCTCTACCATCTATGAATAATGGACAAAGACTAACTTGTATCATACCAATATGGACATGGTGATATCCTATTCTAAGCTATTGCTTTGCCTTATCTGTCTTGAAGAGAGGAATGTCTAGTATTCTTTCTTCAGTTTGACTTATTGAGGTTTCTCCTTCAGAGATCTCTACATTCATCTTACTCGTGAACCTGAATATGGAGTTTTTGTATATTTCTCCAACCTCAATTTTAGGAATCTCCCAATGGTTTATAGTAAAACGGAGAGTTTCTTCCTTAATTGATTCACCCTGACTAATTATGTTATTAGATAAGGGAATCATCTCTTCTTCATGGTTGTAGGTTTCTGACATCATGAAGATCATGTATATGCCTTTTAAAGTTCTGTTTAAACTTTCTTCGTTATCTGATATTGTTTCATCATCAGACTCGTAGTTGTATTCTGAAACAAGCTCTTCTGCTTCATCTTCAGAATCTAATTCGTATCCTCATACTGGCTCGCATCTTTCTTCAGCGAATAAGAAAGATCTTATATTTTGCTTTCTTTTCTTCCTTGGACATTTATTTGCATAATGTCATTTTTCGCCGCATAACCAGCAACAATCACACTATTCTGGTGATTTCCTTTTGGACATGAAGGTTGCTTATACGGAATTAGATTTATTTCTAATATATCTTCCCCATAGTTTTGGTTTTTCTCTTGATGGATTAAATTTTCTTTTCAGAACTTTTATTCATTTCTTCACATTTCTTTTTTTCATTTCCAAACCTTTACTTCTTGAATTTTTTCTTCGTGAAATTTGGTTTCTTTTCGCATCCGTAACTGTTTACCATGTTATCTAATTTAGAATAGAAATCATAACTCATATGAGCTTTTTTCATATATTTTATTGTATGTCCTTCGGTACAATATTTCTTTAGAACTTCTTCTACAGCTGCAATCATTTCTCCTAATGAATCGCAAAACATTCTGTCGTTTAGGAGTTTAGTAAATGTTTTCTCTGATAACTCGTCCCATGGTTTTGCGAGTTTGGCAATAAATTGCTTTTACCAACGGAGAATATCTCTGAGTTCTAACTTGTAAAAATATTTTTTAAATTCACAAGTGTAATTTTTAAAATAGCACA
This sequence comes from Escallonia herrerae, assembly GCA_033070095.1. Lineage (NCBI taxonomy): Eukaryota > Viridiplantae > Streptophyta > Magnoliopsida > Escalloniales > Escalloniaceae > Escallonia > Escallonia herrerae. The sequence goes on along the minus strand of JAVXUP010003021.1, from coordinate 25,444 downwards.
TCACATATTTGTAATTTTGTCAAATTTGTAAAAGCACTTCTTTCTTGAATACCTATATTATTTATAGATATTCCGCAGAACTCCCTTTGAGGTTATCGGCATAAAATATTATCCATTCTTCAGAAATATTGAGCTTGTTCTGGGCTTCAATTATCATTCCGTTGTCTGTTATGCTATTTCCAAAACCTAGCTACGTTTCCTCACAAGGTTGCTAAAATAAGATGTTTTATAGTATGTCTTTCTGTTTAATTACCACCTATTATGACAATTCTTAAGGCTTGTGCCCAATTATCGATTGTTCCTTCAGTATTTGAAATACAATCGATATCAAGATATATGTCATATTGATCTATGAACTTATTTCTTCCATTTTTGGAGACAAATTCTTATTTCAAATTTGTCCCTATAGGGGCGTTATAAAATTTAGAATTTCTTTCTAAATTTAATTGAGATTCCACGCTCCTACATAGTTTGGATCAGTTTGTCCGTTCCATAAATTCATATCAGAAAACGCGTTATTTACTTCTGATATGACTCTTTTTTCTTCTTGTTGATAATTGCTATTCTTTTAGAACAGTTGGATCTATTTCATCCATCATCAATTTTTTTCAATGATTTTTTTTTATTTTGTCTAACTAGTCATTTATTATTTTTTTCATTTTTTCTGCACTTATTCCTTTACGAGATTTTTGGTGTCTTTTGAGACACTCGAATAGGATTTTCTTTTGCCTTCGCTACCACTGTATGCTATAACGTCTTCGAATATATATGAAATTTCATTGTTGTAGTATTTATTTGTAGTGTCATAACTTTTAAAGTTTGATAAGAAGTTATCTGAATTAAAGACGTGTTTTCACTTCCTAACCCTTTATCTAAATTGTGTAATTCAATTAATATATGCAATTTTATTTTGTTTAAAGTTCTACAAATATTTAAACTTTCATGAGATACATCAATTATTTAATAATCTTGTAATCTCAGTTTCTCCAACTTCATAGTCTAATTGTATAATTCCTGTCATGATTTAATAAACAAATTTTCCTGAATTTTTCAATTGAATCTCACCATTGATTATGCTCTGATACCAATTTTGTATGAAATTCTCCTTTAATCAGGACTGACATGTTCTGATCTTGAGAGTTGTCAATGAGAAGTATGAAGTGTTTTAAATGAACTACTTAAAATTAAGAGATTAAAAAGGATATATATATATATATATATTGAAGCATAAAGACTTTGGTATTCCTTGTGCAACTGCAGCCGGTATTTAGCTTATAGTGGTGAAGTTCTCAATTGTGTTAGTCTATAATAGGCTTCTAGTACATATCATCTTCCCTTGGGTTGTAATATTTCTTTTACTATGTTGTATGTGTGCACAAACTCTGTACATCCACCTTGTAGCAGCCGGGGAAAGTCATGCAATTTCGTAACCTAGTGCCATTGTTCCTGGTACTAACTCCTTGAAGACTGATCTGAGAGTTCGCCCGAATGAAATTTTCAACAAACCTTTTAGAAGTAAGCCTCATAACGTCTCTCCTCTTAGCGCCAGCCTCATAAGAGGAGAATGTGGCTCGAGAGTGCGTCATAACTCACGTACACTTTGCGCCTGCACTTCATAACTCGTGCTGATCATAACAGGCTGTCGTGTTTGTGTGTTGACAATCATAGCATAGTAGTGCACTTTAACCAAGCAAATTTGAAGTTTTCTTATCCTCTTTGTCAAGCTCAAGGCAGAAAATAATATACATCCTTGTAACCATATTTACAATGCAAGAAGCAAGAAAAAAGGAGGATACTATAAAGCATGAGGGAGATCAATGGTTTTATCTCCGATGAGGGATTCCTCGGGACCGTGGCTGCAAAAAACACATTTTCCGATTAACAAATTAATGAACTCCTCACGAGGAACAAATGAAGGCAGTCATTACCTAAGATAGCTCAGAGCTGACATCTTGTACAGACAGGTGAAGACCAGAATGTGCAACCCAATAGTGTAGAAAAATGCGAAGCATCGAGCATATCTGCAAGAGATAGTTTTTGAAGTAAATAAAACAATACTGAAGACTGAAAATGCAGAAAAGTTTAATAGTAGTTTATTATCTACTGATGAATGTAGACAGACTAGAGCTGGAGCCCCAAAAAAGTAAATCCTAAACATTGACCTGCTTGTAGCCATCGTGGTACAAATTATGCATGAGACCAAAGGAAGCGTGCATAAGATGCATAGCCAATATAATACATGTCCCAGAACATCTCTTAAACATAAAATACCAAGAAATGCAAAAATGGCTGTGTTCAAGGATAGAGCCCTATAAAGTAAATAAAGTTTTATTTCGATGCATTTATGTTGACAATAATATTAACATCATACTAAATGGTAGCAAGAAGAGCCCTGACATGGGCTTGTTACATTATTGCATGTTGATTTCTTTTTTGTTCTTTTTAATCTAGTAAAGCTAAAACTTTTGAAGCTTAACTTTAACACGTCAGGTAAGGATATTGAGTAATAGTACATAGAAGAGAGGTTAAATGCACAATATGACTGTGGTTTCATCTCAAGCAGCTTCACGTAATAAATATCACAAACACCAGAGATTAAGCCATAACAGAAAAAACATCATATCATGACCTTAAGTATACGTTATTCCTACTGTAGCCCAAGATTGAGAGCAACTATGGCAGCCGCATTTGCTATACATAAACTGTAGGAATAATATGTTTAGGAATTGAAATAACAATCACTCAATTCGACATCACTCTATAATCTCGATGAAGAATGGTCAAAAACATTACTTAAGCTCAGAATACCACATGGCTGGTCATAGTTGTGTGTTAATATTTTCATTTATAAACTGCCTCTCCCCCTTAATCCACTGTTGAATGGTTGCGCACATCATACATTAGTAAGTTCAAAAATAGTGGCCTAAAATAGCAATCTTCCTGATGCCCTATTCTAAACATGCAACTTTTATAGGCATTACAGATAGGAACCAACTTTCTTCACTTTTACATGACACCTAACCTGTGGCTCCAACAAGGTCACGGGGGAGGGGTGTAAATTTATGACTGAAGCTCCACAGTAACAGGCAATACCATCAAGTCTTGCAAAGTCGGTGGTTAAAAATATAGCAAGCAGAACAGATAGAATTCAAAGAAACACCAAGAAGGCCTGTAAAATCATACTTGTTGCCAAGAAGAAAGCGACCACTGCTAAGTGTGATTCTATCTCGTATACCAAGCTCCTTGTACCTTTGATCCCTTTCCTAATCACCATCAGCAAATATGGTAAGTACGTGATCCATGAAAATAGCACATCAAGGAATACCATCCCCTGCTGAGCAAGAGAAAAGAATGCACGCAATAATAAGCTAATGGCAATTATAAAAGGTTATATCTTTTAGCTTTAGCTGGCATTGCTAGTCCATCAATAAGTCTAACTTCTCCATGTTGAAACCATGAGGATAGACAAGATGGCTAGACCTCATTTGTAAGATGCCCTGGGGAGCTACTCCTAAAGTTTTATCCCACTGTAACACTTATGGGACAGTGAGCATCGTAAGGTGAAGTAAAATCTCAAGGTTTTGATTAAGTACCAGGGTTAGTTAACCATGGTACTATAAACGTGATACAAGCACAAATTGGGAAGTACCCTAAGGTAATCTGAAAGCGACAGGCTATATACAATTTAACCTTTTTAAAAAATTTAATTCTTGTAAAGACTAAGGAGCCACTTTAAGGCGAAATTGATCCCAACGAATGCGACGGATAACCTACAAAACAGTGATGGACTGATATTATCTTATCGACGTGTGCATTATACTGTATTCTTCACATTGTTTGTACTTTATACTAGCACTACTACGGAGGAGAGAGTAGACTAATTAATCTCGGCACGTGCTTCTTTTTCTTCTCTGTCTCTCTCTGGTATAAAACCCTAAAGTGCAGTTCAACTTGGTATAGCAACCACCCAACTCTTTTCAAGCTTAGCATTTCACTACCTACGCCTTTTTCATTTCCATATGAACAGATTAGTACCTAACTGTCTTTGGCCTCCACCAATGACGATGCTTTGACTATCCCCATGATGCCTTTACACATAGCTAACAAGCGCCTATAGATCCATGCCCCTGGAATTCCGCAACTTACTCGAAAGGCAGGCTATCGAACTAAGCTAATAACGTAGCTTTGAGTCCAAATTTTCGCTTAATCAAGTAATGTCGAATTTTAAGCTGTAATGAAACCCATGAACTGTAAAGAAAGCTTGGAAAGAAAACTTCGTAAACCTTTTTTGAGAATGCAGCAAAAGGGTTTATATCGTCCTCGTATATCTTCTTATACTTGGATTCTACATCTGAGCCGAAACCACTTTCTAGATCTTCTGCATGCTGAAAATCAGAAATTTTGAGCTAGAAGTTAACTAGTGCAATAAGAAGATAAATTGGCTTTGCAGTAGAGCACCTTTTTTGTTCCTCTAGAGACTACTTTCTCGAGATTGTAGTCCTGAACGTAACGAATTTTTCCATAAAGTTTAACATTATCAGCTTTGGTCCTCTCCAGTTCTGTTGTCAGCACCCCTATTTTCTCCTTTAGCCGCCTTATTTCCTAGCACAATAATTAAATGAAGTCAACTCAACTTGCCTTAGAAAATGTCTAGACTAAGAAAAAATTCAGGGACAGAAACACGATGAGTAACAAAAAGGAAAGGAAAGTACGACAAAGTCAATCTTCTTTAGTAAGTAGCATACCTCTTCCGTTTCTCGCAAGCGTGTACGAAAACGATCTCGTTGACTGCAGATCACCTTGAGCATTGAGCTCTGATCCTGATCTGAAGAAACATGTTTTTGTTCTGAATTCTGTTTTGCAAAAGTTTTCTGATACATTAGTGGAAAGAGCAACATTTTCCAAAACGAATCTAAAGCTTCTTTCTACAGTATCTTTACAAGACAAGAAATTAAAGGCAATATTCAATTTTGTCGAACATCCAATAGCTCCGAACAGATACGCGCGCACACAAAAGGGCAAGGTGAAAGACAAGGAAAAGGGAAATCTCTCTCTCTCTCTCTCTCTCTCTCTGTGCGTGTGTGTGTGTGTGCATATAACATGTAGACAAGACTTTGAATGCTATATATAAACGTATAAAGGTAGATTCAATACCACATGGTTTCCAGCATATTGTGTTAACTACCTTCCTAGCCCTTACTGCCACTGCTTCCTGAGCTCAATTTTGATGTTGGGGATTTGTGTCTAAAATTCTTTCTTCCTCAACACGGAATATAGGACAGAGGCACAGAGCAACTCGGAGCTACTACATGGAAAGAATGACCAGTTGTGTCTACCACCAAGAATTCTTCATCTATTTTATCTGCCACTGCACTTATGTTCCAGTACCAGGTCTTCCATCATCATTAATGACTCTCTTCGTATAACCAACGTGAGAGTAGTTTTAATAATAACTCCGAAGTTTGGACTTTCCGAAAACCAGTGGCAGTTTCATAAATTCCTGGTCTATAGATTAGGGGTCAAATAATGGACCAGGGTATTTCGGTAGTTTTCCTATTAGTAGTATTGCTTCGAGTTTTTGCCGCACAACTGACTAATGCGTCGTGTTGTCTTGCCGTTCTCTTTTTTGGGTTTAGGGAGGCAGAAGTTATAAGGGAGACTGGTGTTTGAGGCATTAATGGAAAAAAATTTATGCGCAAGAACGTAATAGTGTAGAGTTTTAGGCTTTAGTTAGCTTGGTAATTTAAAACCCTTGTCGACATAAAAGAATTATAGACTAAATAATTATAGGATTCTGGTTACGACTACGTAACCTTGATTGTATTTGAAGGTTTGGTCATTGAATTTGAGAGGGGTTTATACGCGTGTTACTGTTCCAGTGTTCATTTGTTTATCGTTTGGCAATTTGTAAGTTGTTCAACTTTGATAATCTGAACATCGTGACAGTTGCTAAATTTATTTTTACTTTGCCTACATGCGATGTTAAATGGACTCTTCAAAATGCGTGAAGTAACCGTGTCGGAAGCTCGACACTTGGAAATGGGGAGGGGATATGTGTTCGACACATCCCGTAGGATATGCCATTAAAAACTATGTTATAGTGTTTCTTTTAGTTCGTAATTGCTTTGAAATGATATCCTTTCGTAATTAAAACGATTTGCATATCATAAACCAGTATGCAAACTAAGGAATAACTAAGAAACAAGAATAGATGGGAATATTTTTTGGTGTCCCCCCGTCTTAAAATTTGAAAATAGACGAATCCGACACTTGGACACGTATTCTACTCGGAAACTCATAAGTCCACGTAATATAGCCTACATGTTCAAAACTGAGTTATTGGTTAAATTTTAAGGCAGATAATTACATTAGGTGCCAATACCATACTAATGCTATTCACCAGCTAGCATGATGTCTCTTCAATGGCTAACACTGGGTTGAGTCCCACATATTCAATTTCCTTCCTTAACAACTAAATCGCTAGGCATGTGAATTATCTTTCTAAGAAGTTTCATAATGAATTCGTGGACATGAGTGATTTCACTTTAGTGCTTTAACTCCTATGATCTCGTCGCTTAGACTTATCCGTAACACTCTTATCAGCTCATGCTCACTGGATTGAATTTGCCCATCAAATGGTGGTTCTACTGAATTCAAGGACAGAGAGAAGACTTATCGATCAACTCCAGATATCACATGAGCAAAACATTCATGTAGCCATATAGGATTAGAACTCCCTGCTATAAAGGCAATAGAGAAGTGAAACCCCTTCTTATTTACTGCATGATTGCTACTTCATATATGCTCTATAGATAGAATTGTGCAAAAGCTAAAAATAAATGCTCTAAAAGATGAAGTACCTCCGATGGCTCTGCTCTAGACTCTGAAAGCTCCCAATCATCAAACAAAGTGACCTTTCGATCTTTAGAACTATAGCCCTGCATTCAAAATGGACAAAAACTGAGAAGACAATATGAATTAACAGTAAGCTTCACACCTTAAACTTAGCGACAATATAATGATTTGCATTATGTGAGAACCCTAAGAGGGTCTACACAATAACCTAGCCCGACTACTAATGAACCAACCAAAAGATTCAAATACTCACTCTCGCTGTTCAATAAGGCCTTCCAACCTATTTACATTATCCAACTCACCCTCAAACTCGTAAAAGTTCTACTAAAATTTCCACGAGTTTGTTATAGAACCCGACTCAACCAATGGTTAATAATCTAAAAGTCACCAAGACGCACACCAAAATCCCTGAAAAACCTTGCCAGAAGTACAACAAATCATTGACCCTCGATTTTTGGAGAGAGAGATCTTTCTCTCTGCTTGGAAACAACACAAAAAATCTCGACATCACAATGTCCCGCATGGACATGCAATCCACTTGGAAAAATCACCCCTGGACTTTGCCCTAACACGCAAATAAGACAGCTCCAACCACGGCCATATAAACCACATCATACCACCACCACCCCAACCCCCTCCTCCTTCAAGTTAAAGCTCATTCAACTGGAAGCACAAACCAAACACCATACTGATTGCGTCCATACCCTGTACACATGTCCATAAATTTGAGGACATAATCACAGAACCAACAGAGGCCTCCACCATATAGGGATCAAGCTAGTCAAAAATGATTGTTTCTGCAGTCTAGGAGTGATAAAGAAAAAACAACACAGCCAAAATTTCTGCCAAGATGAGGGCCAACGGTTCAGGTGACGATACAGAAATGCTTCAGCACCTACGTCTTAAAAAAACCAAGGCAGCCCAACCCTTTATTTAGCAACGTTTATTCACTTGATAAAAACAACCAACAATGGCCCACATGTATAGCCACCCATATCAAAATTTCCAGCATATGGGCCCACAGCCCTGGTACTGGGTCACAGCCAACAACGAGATACCAGCTTTCGGATCTTCACATGTATAAACAAGGAAAAGGCTACCGGTCAAGCATTTATTAGCATAATTAATTTCGGGATTATCACATTTGACCCCCCTCAACTATAATTCAACCCCGAAATTTAGACGTGAAACTCCAAAATCACCCCTAATCATTCACTAAAATGCCAAAATCATCAATGTTACTGTATAAAAAAAACCACCAGGTACTCTTGCAATCATCAGTGCCAACCCACCCCGCCGTCGCCATCATCGACAGACCCCCCCCCCCCCCCCAAAAAAAATAAATAAATAAATAAATAAATAAAAATTCCACACCTGCCAGCCATCATCGACTAACGGCGCACCCCCCAAGAACCACCCCACTAACGCCATCTCGACAGAAATGGCTCATGGCCTCATTTCTTGAGACTCGAACAGCCATCAATATTATCCTTTCACAGTTGGTCAACCTACATGTAAGTTTGCAGTTGAATTGCAGCGGTGGTGCGAGGGAGAATCACCCAATTCAGAACCACTGTAGTTGAGTTTGGGTTTCAATCCATGGATGTCTAGGGATCTTCCTCACCAATCGCAGGAGGATGAGGAAGATCTGGTCAAAGACGGTGAAAGGCATTCCGTCCTTTACTTCAGTTATTCTTTAATTAAGATGCCGTAAAACCGCCAATTATTTTTTAAATTTTCCAAATTGATAGATGAGGGGGGTTGTCCAAATCAATTCCCAAGGGGGTCGACCCAGAAACTAGAAATAGATGAGGGGGGTCATTTGTGATTTTCTTCTCCGCATACAAAGCTTAGGAGTCAGGTAGTAGGGACACCATATTCAGTACTTCTCTCTTCTCCCTTCACTACAGCTTTGTGTTTCTTTCTCTCTTCCCACCAACTTCTCTTCTCTGTCCCGTGTCTCCTTTTCTCTTGCTCCTGACAAGCCAATACAACACTTCGTCTTCTCTATTATACAATATCTTTCCCTCCATTCGAATAATACAATTTCACCTTTACTTCTCTTTCATTACCATTTATAATTCTTTCCCCCTCAACACCCACGCAGTCATAAATGCTCCTTCTAAGCTTGGCAACTTCTTTGAACCTTTTCACCTCACAGAACCACAAGCTACCATCTTCCTAATTAAGCTGTGTAACGATAACAACTACCGGAATCACGGCATGAGGAAGCACCAAAAATCTTGGTTTGCTACATTTGGACCCCACAAATCATCATGAAACTGGAAGGAACCAAAAATCTTGGTCTGCTACGTTTGGACCCCACAAATCATCATGAAACTGGAAGGTGCTAGGCCAAGCAAACCAAGCAATTCGCTATCCGCAGTTGCTACACACAACCCCAACCAAGCACAAAGCTCAGATCTGCCTCGCGAACAACACTGCCTTGACCAAGTTGCAAGCACAGAAAAAGCAAAAGAGCATATTTGAAGAGTCAAAGAGCCTTCCATACCCATAGAACACAGGTTGACATGACCAAACCCTTGGTCTAGCCAAGACTTAGTTACAGCAGACAATCACGACACAGCTGAAACCAAGTAATACAAATCTTGCAGGCTAGCCAGACAGACCGCTATGAACCAGTAACCACCAGCTTTATTACAGGGAAGCCAAACAATCGCCAACTACAGAAATAAACTTGCCAACAGATTAAAGATGCTGAAAATATAGAACCAGAACATCCAATTACTTATCCTTACTGATACCAAGCAATCGTGAACCAAAAGAAAAGAAAACAACAAATATCTTCCGGCATGAATACACAGAGTCATGCGCTGGAATTGTGAAGCACTACAGGCTTCCGAAAAACCTAATGCCCTGATACCATGTAAGCATTAATAGTGATTGCCATGACCCCGAGAAGGTATATAAAGTAACCAAAGACCCACTACTAAGGGAACAACTGGACAACTAAATACCCTCACTTCCAAATAAACCATTTCGAGAATGTTGTATATTTAGTATCAGACATAGTAACTTTTATCCTAATATTAAACAGTGCTAGAAGCTGTTACTTAGCTGTTACTACAATAGCTGCAGATTCAAGCCTCATCCACCCCTCCCCCCAAACCAATCCAAAGAGAAGTCTCTTGTCACATGCATGGTGGCTTTCTTTGTGTAATGGGTATCGCCTCTAACATAGGTCTAATGCATTGCACGATAACTACAAAAATAAAGTTGGCTCTCATTTATGCCGAAGCACAGGCCAATTGTTATCACAGTGAGATAATAGCGAAGTAACTTAACATGCAGATAAAATAGCTGATCAGTGAAGAGTCACATAAATTAGAACTAATTAGTACAAACCTTCAATATATCATCTTCTAACTTCTGTATCAGTCTTTGTTGTTCATTGACCTTTGCAGTAAGTTCTGCTATCATGCTTTCAGCTTTTTCCAGCAAAGATTTTTTTTCAGAAAGTTTGACCTGAAACCAGTAGAAGACATTTGTTAATTAATCAGCTGATGTCTCCAACAATTTGTAAATAGCAAGTAAGATGGCAACTCTCTCGTCTCCAGAACAATGTTATACGCATCTAGCGGTCTTTTAAGTCTTTCTTCTCAGTTCTTCTTCAACAGTGTTGAAATGCATTCATATCAACGCCTGGGCAGAAGGTACCTTGGTCTGACCCCTATGCTAGTAAGATGGACATGTATTCATATGTACAACACTGTTTTGCATCTAGCGGGTTTTTATTTCTTTGTTCTCAGCTCTTCTTCAACAGCTTTGAAAGGCATTCATATCAGCGCGTGGGCGGGAGGTGCCTTAGTTTGACCCCTATGCACCTACCTGTGGTTGTCCACTAGATCTCAACGAGTATTAAATGCATGAACTGGGAAAGACAGTATCAAGAGCAAGAAAGTAATGCATGAATTTCGTACCTTTAACTGCGTGAGTTCGTGTTCCATTTTACGGTTCTTATCAAGAAGTAAAGACTCAAGTTTGCTCATCTCTTCCCCACTAGTAGCTACTTCCCAGTCTTCAGCTTCAATTGAATTATAACCCACTGCCTACAGATGTAGCACCCAAAGTTAAACACAAGTTCATACCTATGTAAAGAATGATGGACTACCATCCCAAATGCAAGAAAATAAGTACATATCGTGATTTCCAATGGTAAGACAGGATCAGTTTCAAAAAGAAATGGGCGGAGCAGGCCATTCACGTCCAGAAAAGGAATCCAAGATCAAGATGATATAAAGAACATGAACTTAAAATATGACCTAAAAAATAGTAAGAACAAACTATCTGTCACATTTTATGATAACTGAAAAATCTCAAAGCAGACATCTTAACAAGTAAGAAACTTAAGCCTCTGGCTACCCTTTACTATGCTACTAATGGATCAAAAACAACACATGTTTATTCCATTCCAAGAACTCAGCAAGCGGAATATTTCTTCATAACTTCATCACGATTGCCTGTAACATCATTTGACCATATCGAAGTTGAGTCTGTAAATTTCTTGAGGAGTGGAAAAGATGTAGGTTCCTAAACAATATAATTCTTAACTTTTGAATTGAAGTAGCAGAACTAGGAAATCATTAGCTTTGATGGGAAAAAAAGAGAACATTGTATTTTACATATCGAATTTCCTGGGTTGAACATAAATCAAGCAACTTCCCTCTTATCCACAACCTGAGCAAGATCTTCCATAAGAACTGCAAAGAAAGGACCTCCAGTTCTCAAACGAGAGGCCCTCTCCGAACCAGGCCTAAACAACTCTCAAAACTGAAGAAAGAGAGTGAGAAAGAGAAGAAAAAGGCGGTGAGAGAAGCAGGTTTCTCCAGCTCATTTGGGAGAGGCTTTTCACCTAACTTAAAGATGACTAATAAGGTTTTGTACTCAAAACCAAGTTAAATCGATGCTAAATTAAGATCTTCCATGCACTTATCACAGTCTGTTAGATACTTCTTTTCATGCAGCTAAAACCTGATAGTGATTGTGAGAGAATTTGATAAAATTCTGTTCGACACTTGAAGCTGAAGAGAAAATAAGAAGCAACTTTAAGTTTAGTCACAGTATATTAACAATCACCTGCATAATCTTAACTTTTTTCCGAAGGTCATCAACTAACTTCGCTGTTGGCCTTGCCTGAAGCTCTTTCTTGATCTCCTCAAGAGCGAAATCCTGCAGATTAAAGAAGTGTATCACAATAAAAACGCATCTAATAGACAAACTTAAACATTAAAGCTGTGAAATAGAATAAAGAAGCTATCCTGACAGGGGCAAATTTTGTTATGAGTTAAACATGGGTGTTCGTTGATTTATGTTATGAGTTCTTTCTTTCTATCATTTGACACAACAAAAAAAGGAAAAAGAGGCAAATTTTGTTATGAACTTAATGGCTAATCCAATCTCATGCAAATTTGGACATGGCTAAGAATTTTACAGTGCTGGTAGTATCCAATTTAGGAGTTTTTCTTTCCTCTTCAATAAAGCAGATGAGACTCCATCAATCTTAGGTCAATTCCTCTTAAGATATCTGGTCAGCGGTATTATACTTATTATTATTATTATTTGACTTTAAAGGTTAGAAGCCTGCAGTCATTGAGTACATAAATCCTTATAGGTGATTTGGGAGCACCGAACGGTTTTTCGCAATTTTAACACCACATTCACAATAGGCTCAAGTTTCTACGGACTACTCAGTTTCCAAATCTGTAAAGATGTATTACCTTTTTTTCTGATTAGAAAATGGGTATAGCATTTCTTGCACTAATATATGTCATAAAGACAGTCGGTCATCATGAGTAATTTTTATTGCACCTCGGGCAATAGTTATAAAGATGGCAAAATCTACACCCTAATTACATAACCCCCATAGTCACTCTAAGTAGCTATAAAATGTATTTTTACCTAAATCTACACACTTGATGCTAAATTCCTAATCCCACATTCTGAATAGTTATATGGTGTATCTTTAGCGACAAAAAAATGCAACTATTGAATTAATTGGGGCAACTTCTCACTTTTCGTGAAGCGACATCTCATTACGGATCACCATTTAAACCAAGAGTGGCATCTCTTGTTATAACAGTAAGATGCTATCATGTGGACTGAACTATTAAACATTGCTCCCTCCCTCCCTCCCTCCCTCCCTCTTACGCCACATTGAAATAAAAATGATCGGATAAACCTTAATGAATCCAAGGAAGTGGTGCAGACTAAATAGGAAATCAGGTTATTAAGAAACCATTAGTTCACTCTAAATACCGAAATTTGTGGTAATTATCAGCGATGCAATTCTCTAATCAATCAGAATTTGGATAGATATATAGATCAACTGATCACTAGCTTGAAAAATGAAACTCCATTTGATTAGTGGAGGAATAATTGGTGCCAGTTGATAGGTTGTATGGTGATGATGTTGATGTTGATGGCGGTGAGGAAGGACGGTGGTGTTGGTGGTTGCAGTGATGTTAGCTGTGGTGATGTTGGAGTGGTAATTTTTGTGGTGGTGATAGGTAGTAGCAGTGATGATTCTAACGGCGATTGATAGGTAGCAGCAGTGTGATGCCGGTGGTGACAGTGGTGGGTAGTGACAGTGGTGAGATTTTGGAATACTTTGAATGGCAAACAGAAACATAGAAATTCTGACAGGAACATTCACAGAAAACAAGGATCGGCCAGGGCACTCCTGCCATAGCCCTTGTTCCATTTTATGTATGTTGGATATGACAAATGGCCTGTTGACACAACTAAAGAGAACCCCGCCAAAAAAAATATGAGAAAAGATAATACCTAAAGAAATGACTGTAATTCTTTAAATGAAAAAGGATAAAGGTAAAAAAGCTCAAATTTCGGTTTAATCTAGCAGACAGCTGAAGCTAGAGCAGGAGCCAGGAAAAATAATCATGCAACACAGTGGCATACCTCACGAAAGGAATATAACATGGCACTTCACATCAGATGGACAAATTTCATGACTTTCTATTCTTTGAGCAATAACAGGATCAGTATTTATTCATGCCTTCATATGGTTACTCAGAAACGTATTTCTTGTAAACAATGAACTAGCACTGCAAGGATAATACATTTTACCTTTTCATTCAACAATGCATTCAACTTCTTGATTTCGTTGATGTGCTGTTCTCGCTCGTTTGATAAGGTGCTTTCAACACTGTGAAGTTCCATGTTTAGTTCAGAGATAACCTTTTCCTTGGCGCTCAATGAATTCTCAAGGATGCTATTTGGATCCATGTCCTCACTACAACCAGACAAATGAACTGTAAGGCCACACGCATAACTCAACCGATCACGCACGCGGCGAGGCAAAACTAAACTTATTAGTACAAGTTTTTGCCCATAAGTAAGACGCTATTAGATAGTCAAGGCCAAAAGGGGCCGAATGCAAGCACACAAGAAGTATACGATGAGGAAGGAAAAAAGAGAAACCCTCTACTCAGAAGCAAAAAAAGAAAAAAAACAAAGCTCCTAGAAAACTCAACAAGCCAAGAAATCCATTCAGAGAAACATATCTTTAATGTGCAGATACACCTCAAAGTGACTCGTTCAACCTTCAAAATGGCGATTATTTTTTTCCAGCCAAAGATGCCAACAGAAAATTAAGCAGTTATCATCCAAGAAAATATGCAACACCAAAAAGTTGCATTTCTTGAATATGTTATACGTATCCGAAATTTAAAAGCGATTATTAAATCGAACGGCCAGGTTCTAAATCGAATGATATGTAGGTTGTTTCTCTAGTTAAATCCCATAAGCACGAGTTGTTGCGATCAGATCCAGTCTTGCAGAACCATGTGGTCACTGCAAATGACATACTTGCAAATTTTTTTCCCCAAACAGTCTGAATGGTTACTCTTGGAACCAGCAAGATAAAGACACTTTCTTCTAGACAAGTTCGTAGCACATAAATTCCTCCCAAAAAAATTACCTTCTCCTATCTCCATTCTCTTCATTTGCCGACTGTAACTGAGAACGAAGGACTCCCTGCACAGAATTCAGCTTATTCTTGAGGCAATTACTAACTGCTTTAACTTTTTTTTTCCTTGACAAGTAATTTAATACATCTACAACTATGGCAAGGAAAAGAAGTAAAATATTAAGAAAAATCTCACCTACTAATGGAGTGGAATCCCTAGGACGGTGCAGTGGATGTAGGATGGTGCCGTTATGGCGCCTACAGATCGAATAGAATGAGATAAACCTACTTTTGATGGAGTGGAGATGCCTGTGCATTGTTTGCATGCCTGTTTCTGTGGATTGTGGACTTCCTTCTTTGACTATGGCTTTTTTAAATTTTGTTGATGACTTTGTATCGGGGCTGTGACTTAGCTTAGGCAATCTCATGCCATGTTAGGAGGGGAGGTTGGGTTTTTGGGTTGCACAGGACTTTTCCTTTGGGGTTAGGTTTGCTGTTTCTTCTCCGTATACATCTAGTGTACATGAGCTTCACCCACTTGGGTTTCTTTAAGTACATAAGGTGCTTATTAAAAGATATTCACACAAAAATACAGTAAGATTAACAGATGCAAAGAAACCTATATAGTAATCCTTCTATCAAGTACCTTAGAGAAAATTAGATGCCATGCAGCCCTTCTACCTCAGCATACATGTTATGTTCCTTACCTTCTCTCTCTCAAGACTTAGAAGGCGAGTTTGAGCCCGTTCAACTTCATCCATTAGAAGATTGACCTCCGATTGCTTTGCCGCTCTATCTTCCTCTGAAATTTGTTTGGAAAAAATGAGTTATATATGACCACTAAAAGAAATCTCACAACACTTGCATTAGGATGGAAGATCAATGTGACAAGCTAATATAACACAACATTAAAATAAAATCAAGGAAACTTTTAAAAGCTATGGACCAGACTGGGCTCGGTATTCAAACAGCTGGCTTTGTGCAAGTTCATGCAATTTCTGCATATTGGAAACACTATCTTGAGCTTGTCGTAGTTGATCCTGCAACAATTGCTCCCTGCATAACAGAGAGAAATATTCTTGTGATTGTTATTGATGCTTGCAAAAAATATCATGAATAATGCTAAAGCCTATATGCCATTGTTTGGCGAATTCTTTAACAGCGAAAGCTTTTAGGTCAGATTGAACTTAGATATGACACTAACTTTGATAGCAATCTACTCCTTGTTAAGTTCTGTTAGTGATGCAACTGTTAGAAAATAAATCTAGCCTGTATCTTTTTCTTGGTTAAGTTCGTTCTTGATATCAATTTTCAGAAATAGAATATAATAACAAACAAGTTCTACTCCACAAAACAGGTTAGAAGCTGCAATAAAAAGGTAATTCTTTCCATGGCACAATAAAGATGGTACCTTTCTTTCAACACCTCTAGTGTTTTCTGATTCTCCTCTGCCAAACTGCGTTGCTTTATTTCCACAACTTCCTTCACTTTTTCTTCCATCTGACACCATAGAATACAAAATAAAATGATATTCACAAACAGATAATATAACCATCACTACAATTACAACTTTCAAGATGTCAACTGCTAACAATGTAATCACCTAAAAATGAAATTTCTCCCATACCAGTTCAGTGGAATAAAAATTGATAATACTGAATGCAAAAGAAATTGTAAGGCCACGCTATACAAAGTAGTGCCACAGGGAACATATACAGAAAAATCATAATCATAATAATGAACTTAAAAAACATTACATTAACACATTCAAGTAAGAACTCTCTCTTACAAAGGCGAAATTTAATCAGGAAAAATGAAGAAACAACCAAGATCTAGCCAGCAAAACAGACAGATACTAGTAAAAGGTAGAAGTGACCAAGCAAGAGGAGACAAGATGATCTAGGACTCCAAGAGATATTTGGCCATCAATAATGGCAGATGTGGTAAGGATTTGAACTAGTCTTTATTAGTACATGTCTTCAGACAAGCAGACGGGTTAATGCCTCAAGGGCTACATATTGTCATGCCAAAGCTTGGGACAAGCATAGTAGCATACCACTGGAAGAATGCAGCTTAGAAATATGAGGCTGAGTTGTCGTAAATGACTTCGCGTTTACTCAAGACATGGTCTATGACCCCAAAAGTTGACATAAAAAAGGCACGCCCAAGAAACTTCACCGTGCTAGAGTCAGAACTTAACTTTTACTTGCCACTTTTTTGTATCCATTTAGATGTCCATGCAACTATTTTACGTAAAAGAGAACTAAAGCAAGAATGATCTCTAAACAGTGAAAAACAAAGCGCAGAATGGCAAATAGCAATGTCTCTTCTACCTAGTAATCAACTTAGTCACACTGAACCTCGTAATTATCGGTCCAAAAATGCCACTTGTATTAAAATCGACCAACCGGAAGCCTAATAATGTCTGCATCACTTGTGGCATGATTAATTGAAAAAGTTTAATTTCTCTAGCAATAAATGGTTGCTGATTTGATTGGAGACAAGAACCTGAGTTTTTTTCCATTGCCCAATGTTACTCTACGAAATTAGGAAAGTTGGATAAAGGACCTCCAGCTTTGTTTACTTGATGTGTCCATCATTTGGACTCAAACACACTATTACGTTTGACAGCCCTCTTATTGTTGCCTCAAACAAGGGTTCTGTCCACTTGAAATTACAAATTAGGTGATCCTTATACGTTGTCTGAAGGAGGAAGAGGTGAAAAGCATAAAGGATTTAATGATCAAGATTCAAGCATCGAGTTTATAAGTATCCTGATACGTAAATACGTTACTGCTGATTTGTCTTAAATGTTTCTCACGTTTTGAAATACTAAGAGCTCATGTTATTTGCCCATCCCCATAGTATTAAGGATGACAATTATAGCCATTTCAGACTTTCATATGTCAATAACACATTTACGTGTGTGTGTGTGTGTCAGTAAAAAGCAGGAGATGGAATGAACTCACAACCACTGCAAGCAATGCTAACCTGCTGTTCTAGCTGACGGGTGCGCTCTTCAAGTCTTCTTATAGTTGCTTGTTGATTTTTCAAATGAGTTGCTTCAGTTCTATATTCCTCGAGTTCAACCTTCATCTTTCGATTCTCAGACTCTAATTCGGACAATTTCAAATCTTTCTCCTGCATAGAAGCAAAAGCCATTGCCCACATACAGGTCATACAAACCCTCCTTAGCTCAAGGTCACTTCAAAAGTCATGTGAATTTTTCTCCATCAAATTTATTCCAACAATGAATTATAAAGAGCTCAAGTTAATGCATAATTGGGTCTCTTTTTGGTAAAAATTCATGCAAAGGGGTTCGAAGTCTCCTACCAATTACTGAAGAGTGAAGATCATGCATATTTATGTAAAGCCTCAATAAGGATTTTTAAGTGATGCTATTCACAAGCCAATTCAAAAATGCTTCAAGAAACAGAACAAACTAGTACTTACAGCAACTGAAGCAAGGACTGGATAAGGATCAGGAGCCTCATAAAGTTTCTGATAAATGTTAAGGAAAGCATTTTCTCCAAATTTTGCTCTCTTGGTAATGTTATCAACTTCTTCTTGGTAACCCTTTAGCAATGAATTAAACAAACTTAACTTTTCCTCAGCTGAAGCTTTTTTAAAATCTGCAAGAAACAGACCACAAATAGGATCAGATAAGAAACCAACATCTTCATTCCGGATAGAATAAAATATAACAACTTCAAAAATGCAATAGCCTGTACAACACCTCTAGTGCTCTCCGCGAGCTTCCGACGGTTCTTTTGGCTGTTTTCCTGATTTTCAGCAATTCTAAGCCCCTGTTCATCCAGCACACTCCTCTCCTTTTCTAAATCAAATTCTGTAAACAACAAAGAAGAGGTACTATGAACCATCATAAAAATATTGATCACTTTAGTCCAAAGTGAAGAAGGCAAGCTGCGCATTCAACATTGAATTTAGCATTACAACTTTGTCGAATGATGAACTAAAGAAAACCAAAATCAGGAACTAAATACTCGTATGAGTCTGTTTGAAACCATTTGCAGTTTTAGTTTTCAGTTTCCAAGAAAACAAAAACCAAAACCAGTTTAGTTTTTACAAAACCACATGGTTGTTTGATTAACCAGTTTTTATTTTGAGTTTTTACCATTTTTTTCTTAATTTTTCCACTAATCTTAAAATTGCTTTTTTTCTCCAACAGAGAGTTTCCCAGAACTCTGAAGCACCACCATCGTTCAATACCACCACCACCATCCAATTCGCAGCAACACCACCATCATCAACTTCACAACAAAGGAAATGGATTTCATTTGAGGAAGCTTTTGCAGGGAGCAATAACAAGAGACATGACAACGGGATGGCGATGATGGGTAGATTTGTTGGCGCGATGGTGGTGCGGTGGTGACGGTAGGGAATTGTGGGTTGTGCGACGGTGCTGCGGTGGCGGCGTTGCTTGAGGTCCCATTGGTTCTCCATGGCAGTAAGGTGGAGATGGTGGGTTGAGGTCCGATTCATTGTCGAAGGCGTGGGTTAGCGACAGGGGCCAGATATGTGGGTGGCGATGATAGGGTGACGGTGCTGGGATAGATCTGTGGGTAAAAGTGGCGGGAGTGTGGCCGTGGTGTGGCAGACCTGCGGTTGTCGAAGGCATGGGGTGGCGATGGGGGGGCAAATTTGTGGGTCACGACGGTGATAGGGTGACGACGGTGGGATAACCGCTAGTGATGGTGTGAGCGTGTGTGGGAGTGGAAATGGTGGCCATGGTGGCGACGTGGTAAAGGTTTGGCTGATGGAAGGAAGTGTCCGGTGGTGGTGGTGGCGGCGCTCTGTGTGTGAGGGGGTTTTGTTAAAATGACACTCATTTTTTTGCTTCTAACAAAGTTTGAAGGTTGAATCTCAAAACAAAAAACCCAAAACTCCAAAATGGAGTTTTCAAAACAGCCCCATTTTAAAAACTGGTTTACAAAACTATGGGAAAGAAACAAAAACTATCCGCCAAACGCGTTTTTTCCTTCAGTTTACAAAATTGGAGAAAAAATGAAAACAAAAACTCTATCAAACGTTACCGTAGTTTAGGGGAAGAAATGAAAGCAAGTTGGCCGACAAAGAAATATGAGATGCAATCTCTCCTGAACAAGTCGTGAGCTCAACGTTTGCCGAGTAAAAAATTCATGCACAGTCCACAGATATGGGGATGCGTGCAGATACAACGCAACGTCACTTCCACAGTAATAGGATTTGGGTTTGGCTGGGATACAGAAAATAGTACAAATAAAATTAACTAATGCTTATTAACGTAAGTAACAATATTATTAAATATATGTGGCCAAATTAGTTAAGTTAAATTTTTTGAATCCAGAAGTAGGTAAGTTTAATGGGTTCTTATAATGATATATTCAGATTGCGGGTCATTTTACAATAACAAGACAATAAGCAAAAATGTTCCAGTTGCAACAAGTCCACTAATGGAACTATGCATGTAGACTATCAGAGGGGCAATTGACAAAGCCCTAAAAGAATTTTCGCTAAGAAACAGAAAGCTTTCTATAAAGCATGAACAAGATAGGAAATGAAATTGCAATCCATCGGAGAAAGGCCATTTTTTGGTCAACGGCAGATCAGGAACGCTTAGCGGATGCGGATCTGCTGTCAGATATCACTGTCACAGATCTGCATAAATAACTATTTCAGCCCCTAACAGACCCCGATAAGTTTCCGGGACACACCAGCAATTTTACAGTTGGAAACTAAAATCGGATATGTCTTCACCTGCACCCAGTGCACATTCAGCCGCACCAGATCCGTACCCGACATCCATACAAGGACAAAATTGCTGTGTCAATGCTTCATAGCCAGATAAAAATAAGTATAGCAGAGCTTAGTTGCAGGAAACTCCTAATATGGTGACGTTTCTCTCTTGGAAACTCGCTTTTGCGATCCCAAGTTAGGAGCTCCATGGGATCTCGTCCCAAGCTAGTATGGGAACTCGATCCCCGTTAGCTGGATAGAGATGCATAGAACAAGTGAAAGAATACCTGAAAATCAAACCCTTTTCAACTCATTCCTTGTTTCTCTCTTCCTTCAGGTCCTTAAAGCCTCTTTATCTATTGTTGTTGGCTATGTAAACTATACTAAAAAAGTGATAATACTCTTTACGTATTTATTTATTCAAGCCGCTCCCAACCTCAGATTCTTCTTGGTGCTTACGCTCCCACGCCCCCGCTTTGTGCAACTAAGGCAGAGATGCCGTCAGTAGCTGGTCAAGCTTCAATGCCTTCGAACGGACACTGCTAAAGCGACCTTCGTCGTTTGTATGGTGTAATGCTGAAGGCATCATCCATTCTTGCTTACAGCAAAATTACTGGATTGGATACTTCAGCACAATTCTGTAAAAGTCCTTTGTCTCTTCTTCACACGCAAATCAAGAAGAGTGAAGAGATATATATATATATTAGCGAGCAGTAGATTGAGTACTCCGGACCATTCTTGTCAGACAAGTTTCACCATCAAGAGACAAAGCTTTCCTTTCATTACCTATCTAAACAAAGAGACTTCCCTCAGTTAGCCGAACAGGAATATTAAGTACTCATGGCCAACCTCAGAGAAATTTCCCAGACTAAAGAGAGATCCTTCCCTAAATCCTCTTAACAACCATAGGGAGGAATATTTTTCACTCTGCCCAAACTAAAGGCCCAAAAGCCCCGAAAACAAGCCAAAATAGATCCCTCTTCACATCAAATCCATGGAAAATCCTTTTGTTCTCTTAACAATAGAACAACAACACCAAAAAATCACTGAATACCACGAAAAGAAGACGAGTGACGAACATCGCCTACATGTCAAGACCAGGGCTCTCTACAACATCTCACAAAAACCTCTTAAAACTACATGGCGTAGACAATAGAAATCACATTCATGAAAACAATTTGTGGTCAAAAAAAAGTTTTAGGATGATGTTCGGACGGAGAACAGCTATGGAAACCCCATAAAATACTTCCATAAAATATCAATTTATAGTCTACAAAAAAGCCAAGAGACTCAAACATGAAGAGCAGCACAAGCCAAAAATACAGGGTTCCTCCTCCACCCTTGACAACAACGTACTAAAATCATCTAGTCCAGATCCCCTTGGAATACCAGTTCGAGAAGAGAAAGAAATCTGAAATATTCAAAGAGTCACAGAATATTATCACCTGATACATGCACCACTCACTCGTATCAACATAGAACCCCTAAAACCGACCTTGATTTTTAGACCTCTTATTATCACATAAAAAACATTTGACTGATCACATGAATCTTACATGTTGTAAACAACTAACCCTACATCACTACCTTAGTTGCAGGAAACTCCTAATATGGTGACGTTTCTCTCTCGGAAACTCGCTTTTGCGATCCCAAGTTAGGAGCTCCATGGGATCTCGTCCCAAGCTAAGATGGGAACTCGATACCACTAGTTGGATAGAGATGCATGGAACAAGTGATAGAATACATGAAAATCAAGCTCTTTTCAACTCAATTCCTTGTTTCTCTCTTCCTTCAAGTCTCCTTGTCTGTTGTTGGTTGCTATCTATGTAAACTATGCTAAACAAATGATAATACTCTTTACGCATTTATTTATTCAAGCCGCTCCCAACCTCAAATTCTTCTTGGTGCTTACGCTTCCCCGCCCCCGCTCCGGCACCCGCCCCCGCCCCCGCACCCGCCCCCGCTTTGTGCAACTAAGATCACTACACCAAGTAGCGCAGATCTTGTAACATGTCCAACTGACATGAACAGGGACAAGAGGCATGGCATGATGCAGACACTAAACATATAACATCGACCTTCTATATCATTATGGAAATCCATGTTAATGTAAGAAAACAATCACATATATGTTGATAACATCATCTGACCAATTTGGATAAATAAATATATAACTTGACATATCTTAAAGTTTTTTAACCTTTGCATCCGGAGGAGGGGGGCTAAGAGTGTTGTTTAGAGTTTATAATCATTATAAAAGCTGGTGGGTGTGACACTTTTAAGGATTAATAATTGAATAATCTAATAATTGTATGTCACTTACTAGAATTGTATGTCACTTACTAGAATTCCATCAAAATTCTAGCCTTGCCTTACAGGTACATTAACGTTCATGGGTAAAGTGTAACAATCCCAACATTACCATGTCTTCTCTATAAAACACAAACACCACTGCAGAGCGTTCTGACTTCTGAAACCACAGACACGATCAAAATCACAGAGATCCCAAATCGAAGGTCAACAAGTTCGAATGTATGCTCGATACTCAACGATTCAAATCTGGAGCACCAAGGTGAAGACTTTGTGGCCAAATCAACCATCAGAGACACTAAAAGAAGCATCGTCCATGCATTTTGTGTCTGGACCGTGTCAGTATATCCTCCTCATCATGTAAGCCTTGTCCCAAGCACCTTATGGCTGACAGCATGAATCCTGGTCTTCCCTTTTCCCCTATCCAAGCACATGCTCTTGATAGGTTCCTGGCAATCCATTTCTATCTCACTACTTCACCCATGTTATTCTTGGTCTACCCTTACCTCGTGTCCTTGTCTTATGCCATCAACATGAAAAGATCAGTTTTCCTCACCAAAGCATCTAGAGGCCCACATAGGATACGACCAAACCATCCCAATCAACTTTCCCACATTCTTTACTCTATTTGGGCCTCCCACCTTTTGTGATTATCTTAACTTCTTAATCTGTCAAGCGTCATGTGGCCGCTCATGCAGCAAAGAATTCGCATTTCAGTAGCATCCATTTTATGTTTAAGATGCCTCTTAGTT
The DNA here is from genome assembly GCA_033070095.1 of Escallonia herrerae. Lineage (NCBI taxonomy): Eukaryota > Viridiplantae > Streptophyta > Magnoliopsida > Escalloniales > Escalloniaceae > Escallonia > Escallonia herrerae. Next base: position 1,846 of record JAVXUP010003021.1, on the reverse strand, counting down.
GTCCATCCCAAACCACATTTCAATCATGTAAGGGTCTCAATCATCGAAAGTCCATAGCCCGGTATTCTCATTTTTTACCATGTCGGCCTTGTTATCCTTGTATAAAATCCATCCGTCAACTTGAGAGTTCAATTAAGATCGCTCTTGTGCAATACTGATCCCCGATACCAGCAAATGTCCTTCTTAGCTACCTCTTGCCTGTCAATATATATGTCATCCCAACACTCCTCCTTGGCTTACTAAATTTGCAACCCAAAACTCCGCCTTACTTACTTCTCCATAACTCTTAACAGCATTTTGTCCCGTTCTAGTCTCTCACCAACTGCCAAGACATACATGCAGTGGCCAGTTTTCGCGTGTCACCGCATAAATGACACTGACACTGCTGGCACGTCTTAACGTGACGGTGCCTCCTAACCTAGCGCAAACATTGGAACCTAATTCTTATTGTCTTCTGCCTATGTATGCTTGAAAACGCTAAAGCGCAGCAAAAGTATCCAACTTCCGTTCGCATCACGCTATCCGGTCGAAATGATGTTAAGTTCGAATGGATTAGCCACACATTCACAATAGCTTACAACTACCTTATTAGTGATAAAATTGCTAGTGTGTGACAAAAGTGCGGTACCTTTCCAGAAAGTAGCGACGGAAGGAATAGGCGTAGAAGAAGTCGACGACGAGTTGTTTGGTTTATCTCTATCTGATCCTCCTCCTCCTTGGGGAGCCTCCATTGATGAACTTCAGATCTGCAACAACGCTCTGGCTAGCTGTATGTGTGTATTTGTGTGCATAAAATGATGAAGGAGGTGAGGAATTTTGCACTCGGGATCGGTTGCTAATGCCGAGGTAGTTTTCAACCAGATCTTGGATTTGCTTCAAGTTTAATTCCTCTGCATCTTTGGTCACAGGATCGGGGAGACGTACGAACAATTAAATATGTATGTCGCTGAAAGCGTGTTTGTTGCATTACGCATTAAATCGCTTAGGCAAGTATAACCAAACAAACCTTAAGTTCCTTTTTTACCATAATATTCAGACTATAAAATAATTAGGTTACGTCACGTCTATAGAGTTCGATAAAGGTTATAGCATACGGTGGTAACAAAAGTAAAAGAAAAGCTTCTTCGTGCGGCTCAAAAGACATCAAGGATCTCATACAAGGAATGAGTCCAGGAAAAATAGAAAAACTAATAAATGACTACTTAGACAAAGTAAAAAAAAAAAACTATTGAAAAAATCAAAGATGGATGAAATAGATCCAACTGTTTTAAAAGAATAACAATATAAATAAGAAGAAAAAAAAGAGTCATATCAGAAGTAAATAAAGTATTTGTCAATATGAATTTGTGGAATGGAGAAACCGATCAAACTTATTTAGGAGCGTGGAATCCAGAGTAAAATTTAGAAAGAAATTCTAAACTTGAACAAGAGCTCACAAATCATGGTTAGTTGAGATATGAACCGGCTAATATACTAGATTTTACCCAAGAACCCTCGAATTTCCTTTTTGCTCTTGGGATCTTTAGCCAAATCAACTTCTATTTCCCGTTTGCTTACCATAAATCCTAACAATTTTCTTGCAGTAAAACACACACTTTGTTGATTTAGTCTCACATTGTACTGCCTTAAACTCTTAAAATACTTTCTCAGGACCGTGTAATAGTTTTCACGCTTCTTAGACGTGAAGATCATATCATCTACATACACTTCTACCTCCTTGTGAGTCATATCATGGGAAAAGGTGGTAGCAGCTCGTTGTTATGTAGTTTCGGCATTCTTCAAACCAAAAGACATTACCATGTAACAAAAGGTGTCCCAAGGGTTGTGAAAGTTGTTTTCCCTTGAT